>JH153947.1:27199-37970 GCA_000226015.1 Mnemiopsis leidyi | reverse complement strand
TCAGGCCGCTACGTCTGATAATGCTTACGCACGCTACGCGCGACCCGCGGCGCGCAAAAGGGCTCTGGTTAGAGCAAGTCTAACGTTCTAACGAAAGGCCAGGAAAGTAGCAAGCTGGGAGCGAGTCCTAGTCGGATTCGATCTTGTCGGCACGTTATCAGTTATGGGTCCTGTATTAAACTTGGTAAGCCAACACACAACAGAGCCCTGTGTGCTGTGGCTCACGCCGCGCGCTATGCTATAATTTCGTTCACCTAACCAGGTTGCTAAACCAACATAGCCCGGCTGCCGGCTTTGCGGCTCGCGCTGCTTTTGCGTCGCGCGTCCATGTCCATCCTAATCTCGCGCTAAGCTCGCATAGGGCTTTAGCAACTAAGCAGGTGGTTACGCCGCGCGCGGCGCGCAAAAGGGCTCTGATTAGAGCAACTAATTTCGCGTTTTTTGACTTTGTCCGACCCTTATTTGAAACAAATAAAAAGAATAAAATGTCAAGAGGTTGAGCACTGCCGTTCAATGTCTATGGATACGCATGACCTGAAATATTTATTGTAGGACTGCAGTGTACGCCGCGCATGCATATGCTGATGAAACTTGTTTTGTGTTTACGAAATGTTGAGAACAAAATCGAGCGCTCGTTTGATGGTTTTAGGAAACCTTGTCGTTGCTCCGTAGCTGTTGTAATGTCAGAGTCTTCGTATTTTATGTTGTATTCTCCTGCTTTGTTGAGACACGAGACTGCGTTGGTGATTCTTAGGTAAGCTCTGGATGCTGTGCAATATCGTTACTCTGCCTTTAATGTGTGCACTTACAATTGACTAATCTTTGGAGATACCCCAGGCCCACTGCATTGCTCCATTGGTTCTTAAATCAACTGGAATTGCCGAGATATTCCTAACTTTTGTTTTTGTAATTGGTAATTGTATTTGTTCTATTCTTGATTTGTTTCTCGTTTTGTAGGGTTAAAGTGGTTTTTGTGGACAATTGAATAATAAACTGGCCTTGTTTGCATGCGTTCTAGTTGTACCCAGGATTTAACAAGGGGGTAACCTGGAAGATTATACATCCTTCGGGGATCGAGATCATGTCTGGCTCTTAATTCAATCTTAAATTGCAGTAAGCAGTTACTAAGTTCGACTAAGTTAACCGAAGAGGGACACATAAAGAAATGCCCATTGCTTGTGGATTTCCGGATTTGGGAATTGATCCCCCATTCCTACTGTGGTCGTGGGTTGTCCCCCTTTTTTGTTCCCCCTTATTGTCTCATTATTCAGGGGCCAAAATTTTGACCGTTGATCATGATATAGTGATGTAAACCAAATAGTCTTAGGAAATCGTGGTGATCTTGCCCTGCCCCCCACCCTCTACGCAACTGTGTTACACCTGCTCTGATTAATGTGCGGCTAAGTCATGTTTCTTTTTTGCTTATGAATCTTCTTATCTTCTAAGTTCGGTTGTACAAGTGTAACTCTATGCTAACATGGTGTGTATGATATAATTTATTAAACTAACTATTCCTTCTAGCTATGATGAAACTAACGACATGTGACACACAACAAGTTTAGATAAAACCTCATGTCTTCTATGGGACTGATAAGATGCAATTTATAAGTGAGCGTCTTCCGAATCTCAGTAGTTTGAAACGACGTAGAACAGAATCTGTGAGGTGAGTTTCCAGTTGGTTAACATTGCAACATGCAGACATGATCAATTGATAGATGCTAGAATCCTTGAGAAGTGATAAATGCTGCCATCATGACATGTAACAGTGATATACCCATAAGAATCCAGATTCGGCCAAGCTGTTTTAGAGAAGCATTGTCACCCAGGAAATTTTAGAACGTCTGAACGACATTTGGTGCTGCATGAACTTGTAGGGGGTTGATAGACATAAATAGATACGAGTTTGTTGTTGCAGAAGCTTTCAATAAACATGTGTTAATCATTATCAGCTCATCAACTATTTCGTACTGCGGTTTCCGTCTCACTCTAGCATCTACTACACACTGATAAGCACTGCTTGCTATAAATCTTTATTCAAATGCTAAGGATGCCACAGACCTCTTGACCTGACATCAGCTCTTATGCTCGACTAATTATGCATAATGCTTAACATCGATTTTGCTCGAACCCCACAGAAAATTTCGCTCTTGCTAATCCAACATCTTTACTAATTTCTCTCAAAGATATCCATGGCAATTTAAACGTTCTTAAGAGTCGTTTCTGAATAATGTATATAACTTTAGACCACTTAGATTATTTAGCCTATCTCTAAACAAGTTTAAATCAGTAAACTAGGATCAGAATGCGCTATTAAATCATATGGCATTAAATGATAGTAATTTTTTCGTGCGGAATCTGAATATTCTCAGAACAGATGTATACACCTATTGTTAAATTGACTGATCTGTTTTCAGCCCTGACATAGAAGAAAGTGCGAGCTCCACAGAATCCCCTCAAAAACGATTCAAACTTGATTATGGTGAGTTTAATTCTTAAGTTGTTTTACATCGGTAAGATTAATCATATTGGTTAGTGTTCACCACATTTAAAGAGTCAAGTTGCCAAGCAATCAAACCAATTTAAAGGAAATTCGCCGGAGCACCAATGCCAGGCCAACTTGTATTAGCTGCTATTATTTCAATTTAGTTAAAGCCAATTTTTTTGCAATCAACTCAAGACCAATTCACTATTTCAGCGTATAGCATCATCACAGCCCCTATCACACGAGTCGTTTCCATAACTAAATGGTTGATGGCTGCACCCCCAGCCCCTATACCACAGGTAATTCGAGTTTATTGAGTTTATCACTGAAGTTTTCCCGCTTCTGCTAAAAATTTGTAGTATCACTCTGTCTGTGCTGCTTGGCAATTAATAAATCAGATAATTAAAATCTCACGATAATACAACCTGCAATTTTTCTCTTGCCCAGACCGCAGCAGCGACAACATCAGAAGAACCCACGACCAGCTCGGAGATTCGAGCAGGACCTACATCATCAGAGAAAAACGCCCAAGTTTCCACCACGTCTACCTCAACTTGCACCCAGTCCGTACAGACTACACCTCAACCCTTGTCAGTATCAGAGCAGCGTCTTGCACTGCGTAAACACGTGATCAGCAAGTCTACTATCCGCGATGTCATCCAGTTGGAACAGGTTTGTAATCTGAGGGTTATATTTGACAGATTAATAGTGTTTCTCCGTGAAAGGTTAAGTGCCAGTCATTGTTCTTGTTCATCTTATGATTTTTAGCTGATCACTATAATTTAAGCTGAGGAAATTGTCACAGAAAGTAGAACGAAAACTGCGTGTTGTTGGATGTTAAAATTGATTCGGTAACCTGTTTCGTGATGATGTTCGAACAACATTTTTTTCAAGAAGTGAAGAGTGCCTGTCTTACCTAAGTCATTTCCCTGATTTTGATCTTTCTTTAAACCTGTATACACTTCAGCGAGAGAAGTATCGACAGTTGTTACAAAAGTACACAACGACGCCCACACCGCTCCAATCAGCTCTAGGGCAGCTCAGTACGACGAGCCCCCTGACAGACACACCGGGTAAAGTCGGCGGGAGATATGTGACGAGCACGCCCGCCCCGCCGCCCCGGCATGTGGTAACCAGCATGTCGCCCCCTTCCTCCGACAGCGGCACTGGCAGTGGGAGCGAGGCTTCCGGTGAGTAAAACAGAATTTCTATTGGCATGTTTTCTGTTGTAAATGTTGTTTCATCGTTCTCATTTTTTTCCTGTGTTTCTTAATTTTAATCTTTATTTGAACATCTCAAAGCACAAAAACATATCAGTTTGAACATCTTGATATATAGCTCACTGACTTAACCCCTAGGACCAGTTTACCTCAACAAGAGAATGATAAAAGAAACATCCAAAAAGCCAACGTGGACTAATCCGTTCGATAGCAAGTGGCTAGAAAACTGGTGCGTTAGTCTTTATTTGATGAAGTGACATGACAGTCGCCGTATGTATTGTAGTGCTTGCAACACATATTATCATAGTGGGCTTGCATTGACTGTTTTGCCTTATAACAATTACATTATGGTATTATCGCACTCCCGCGGGACGTTGTTCTATCTATTGTTGGGATAACTGTGACTAACCACAAACATGTGACCAACCACACTGTGACCAACCACACTGTGACTAACCACAAACATGTGGGAACATCATGTCTAGTCCAAATGTCCGGCTAAAACCATAAATGTATGCAGGCACAAGATTCTCACTGAAAATGTCACCGAAACGGAAAGGAAGATTCAGGAGACGAAGAAGAGTTTGGAAGAAACTAAGCTGATTGTAAGTTATACTTACAAATTATTTATTCAAGAAGAATTTCAATGATATGTTAGATTTTAAGTCAGTTAACTGCTAGGATAGCAATACATAACAATTCTTTTAATGTTTTTCATCCTGAATCATGATATATGTCAATTGATAATAATCTATAAGCATCCGGCATTCCCACCAATTCACTGTTTTAGAGTTATCAGAAATATGACGTCGCATGACAATTTTTAGAAGGCCAATTTATTCTGAATTAGCATCTCGTATAACATCGCCATTTTTGAACTGATATTGCTTTGTTGTCGTGCAAAGTGGCAAATTAATCGTGGGAGCAAAAAATCACGACCTAAACGTACATTCCAAGCTTGTTGAGGAGTCGTAGCAATTTGCGACTAAACTATTTTCTAAAATCAATGTCACTTGTTCCAACAAGTCGATTACATAGGGTAAAGTATGATTCCTTATTCCTACCGAACTATACACATGTTTCAATTTGTTGGTATTAAAATGGTAAATTTCAGGGTAAACAACACCACGATTCTTTGAATAAACTGGTTGACAAGTCAATTTGCGAGGAAGTTTCTGAAGATGAGGCGATAGGAGATGAACTCGACTCATTTCCTCCCCTCACTCAACAAATGATGGATGAGGTACGGTTTAAGAACAAACTTACTGTGATGAGGTTTAGCAGAATTGTCAGGACCATTATACGACACGTAGACCGCTCGACTGGGATTCACATTCTTACATAGAATTTTTGCACTCTGAAAAATGGCCTGAAGTTATTGCCTTATCGGAAAATCTGTCGAGACATTTTCTAAGAGCGGAATCTTAGTTTAAGAGCACCTTTTTTCTCCACCAAGAATTTAAATACTGTAAAGGGAGCCTTGCTAGACTCCTAACCGTGTTTGACAGCCATGTTTCCATTTATTTGTGAAGTTTTATGTCGATATTTTCCATACACATTATACCTCTCAGAGTCGGATGTCTGTACTGTGTTTGTCTTTTTGTCAAGTTGCCAGCTGCGGTGGATGCATAATATCTGCATGTCGAAGTAGTAAACTGACAAGCTTTAACTCGAACTACTGATCTATTAGCTAAAACTGCTGTTTTTCAGGTGGAAAAAGCCTTGTCAGGAGGTCCGCAGTTGGAGACCTTAGTGGACGGATTTAACATAACTTTGACGAGAAAAGATATTCAGACCATGAAGGATATGACCTGGCTCAATGATGAGGTATAATCTGGGAAGTTCGGCTTGGTTTTAAATGGGAAAGTTCAAACTTATTTTATTCAAACTGAGGTATTATGTTAGATTCAAGTAGGGCCAGTCAAACGGGCTTAACAACTTGACTTGTTTATTTATAGCTAGTAGACTGAGGCGGGTCTGACTTGTCTTGATATTTAGCTTTAGTAGTGTATCAGTTAATAATGCGTGCAAATTTATGCATCAATATAGAATGTAATCGATAGGAAATTTGTATCTCTTTTTATTGCTATTCCATAGAACTGTCTAATTTTCAGAAATTAGCTACATTTACAGCCTCTCACTCACTTTGACTTATCAGCTTAATTTTATCTGAACTCATTTCTAAAAAAAACATATTAGACTTGTCTTGTATCAGATTCAAGAAAATGATCACACATCCCTACACAATGCTGCTATTTCAGGTGATAAATTTCTACTTTAACTTACTAATGGACCGAAGTAAGAAATGCGCTCCGACCATCCACATTTTCAACACATTCTTCTACCCACGTCTTCTGAAAGTTGGACACCAAGGATTGGCGCGATGGACGCGAAGGGTAGGTGAAACGTGACACTTTTCTAATGTAACTTTTGATACTGCCACTTACATCTTGAATTTTCCTGAAGAAACTACTGATTCTCCAAATTGAACTTCGATCTGTTTTTCAGGTGGATCTATTTGCAGTGGACCTAATAATGATCCCCATTCATTTGGGAATGCATTGGTGTTTAGCTGTCATTGACAACAGAGCTAAGTCCATTACCTACTACGATTCCTTGCTGGGAGACAATCATCAGTGTACAAATGCTTTGCGGTAAGTTGAGCCACGTTCGCGCTGAAAAGATTGCAACTGATTGCTGAACTGTTTGCAATGATCCGGCAAGTTTTCGCGGTAAATGGGATGATAGCGAAACATTCGCTTGCGACTAGCAAAATTTTGAGTATAACGCGTGCAAAGCGCCAAACAACTTGGCATTTCGTGAACGCGAGTGTATGCGCGCGCCTAGCCTTTGATGTATCTGATTGTTTGGTCCTGGCGCCAGCATTTTACTATAATATAATACCGGTATGTCCCGTACCACTACAATTTAAGGATTAATTCGAAAATCTTGTGGACGCCAAATATCTTCTGGAAGACGACTCAATTGTTGACGCCAGGGATTGTCCATGTGAAATTCTAACGATGAAGGCTTCAGCCTTGCTGAAACTGCTCTTATTTAAATCACAACTGACCGAACAAATGTTTGAATTTCAGGGATTACATTGCATCGGAACATCTTGCTAAAAAGAAATCTCCCTTGGACATACAGAACTGGAAGCTTGTTATTGAAAAGGTATAAAAGGGGTGACCAAGATTCCGAGTACCTCAAACATTGTCGTGGTTATACCAGACTCTCGCAGCTCAAAGCGTCAACTCAAACAGCTTGTGCAGAATTGCTGGGCAGCATTGATCACTTCATTTTTTCACTAACTATGACTTCAACCCAGGAAATCCCGGAGCAACTGAACGGCTGCGACTGCGGAGTGTTTACCTGCAAGTACGCGGAGTACCTAAGTCAGGACAAAGCGTTTGACTTCGACCAAGGCGTTGTCGCGGTGATACCCGACTCACGTTTCGTTAGAACGTTAGACGGATATAATCTCGTCAACCAAGGCGACATGCCCTACTTCCGTCGTCGTATGATCTGGGAGATGGTCAACAAAACTCTTTTATAAACTTAACTACCTGCTAGACAGTGTCTAATTTATTTTGTGGTGTGCTGTTATTGCTGGTTTATTCTTAGGCTTTACAACTTCTTTTTACAGGGCATAAACTCTGTAATTTGTTTTAGCTGTGATTGAAGGAATCGGACTTTGAGCGGAACTATATGTATCAATTTTTATTTCGTTCAGTTCACTGCTACTAAGTGAGTGGATGCTTTTACTTTGAGTTTCTAAAAATATTGTCCCTTACGTGTTTGTGTGCGCTGAACGTGTTTTTGTTAGCCAAGCTTGTCTTTATCTCTTAGCGAGCTAACATTTTTAATCGGATATTTTTACCCCTCAATGATATTGTAATGTCCAAACATTAAGGGTTAATTTTGCGGAATAAACTCGACGTATTTACTGTTTTTCACAAAGCTCTTTAAGTCTATGGATTCGTTGCTAATCTTTACTTTCGATTGCTCAATTCAGGATATGACTTCTTAATAGGCAATCAGCTATGAAATATGAACACCTAATATCGTAACTGACCCTGAACTGCGACTTTTAGTATTCAAAGCCTTAAACGATGCAATTACATGAGCATTAACCTAATCTAGCTTATTTTAATGACCCAAAATAGAATCAACAGAAATCACAACTACGGCCGTACACCTGATTAGCCAGACACACGCGCGGCGGGTTTCCAGGGTAACTCAGGAATCGCGCGCCCCGTCATCCATAAAATTTGCGTTCGGCGCCGCGTGTCACGTCCAACTGGAAAATATTTCAGTGTACCATGAGAGGTTTTGGTAGTAGTGCTGCCACGATTTTTCCCAAATCACGAATTCTGTGTTCATATAACATAGAAAGTAGGCAAAATTCATCAGTTAAGAAATCAGTAACAGGATATGTACTTTATTCGCTGTGTATTTAGAAAATCTTCGGATAATCTTTTGAAAATTTGTACGGCTGTGAATGGAATAAAGTCTGATCCCGAGTTCAACGTATTTCGGTACCCAGAATGATATGAAGAAAGATGAATAATGTTTTATTAAAATCTTAACACTTCATATCAAAGCATCTCACAATAATATCACAGGATCGCGAATAAAGGATACACAGGATATCACAAATCTTTCTTTAAATTTTGAGTCGTTCTCAAAACGTATAATAAAATCGCTCATCAGTCAACATCTTCAACTCTTTGCTTGCGAGATGTCAAGACAGACGTTTCCTGATTCCAAATCTGCCAGGAACTTTTCACGGTACTGAAAAAAGGACGGACTGAAACTGTTATGAAAGAAAACGTTAAACCTTGTCCACCCAATTCGTGGATAGGCTAATTCATATGATGCAAGATCTTGTTATGCTATAATCACGTTATTATGTTATACGTTATTACGTTATAATCACCTTTGTATCCGGAAGACATGGACCAAAAGCTTCTAACAGGAGATCTTCCTCTTTAACACTCTTCATGAAGTCGTCCATTGACAGTCTATTGTCATGGTCGTGGTCCTGAAATAAAACATAGATAAAGATAATAATTAGCAATTTGAGATTATAAGTAGTTTCTTTGACTGTAACAAGTCGAGTCACGTACAACTAATTAAGGGTCAAATCGCTCACCATTTTCTTTAGAACGAGTTCTACGATATCTTTGATTCCCTCATCAGGATCTTCCTCTGTAGTTTGCTGAAAATTGGATAAAATGTATCAACTATCAACTGTTGGACATGTTTGTATTACACTATGTCATAATTAGACTCTTGGATAAAATTTCCATAGTTTCCATCACAAAAACCTCAACAATATTTTGTTCCTCACCTTGACCATGGAGTTTTTGAGCATCTGGAACATTTCCTCTCTAGAAATATATCCGTCATTGTTCATGTCGTAAACGTTAAAACAATCTGCAAGAGATATGAATACTTCAATAGCAGTAGATGTAGGTTGTAGCATAAAAAGAAACCCATTATGCAAATGATCAGGCCTACAGGTCGATGGAACAGTGTTTTAATAGGCAATTTTGAACTAACAGGCAACCCTCTCCTCAAGTGTCCCCCTCAGAAATACAGAAAGTCCCAAAACCCACTCCTCTTGACTCAGGTTACTGTCCATGTCTTTGTCAAACGCTCTGAACACTGAAATTTTTCATTTTTACTAAATCGCACCTCTTTTTACAGTACTTCTTTCCTTAAAGTACAATATTATTGACATGATAATACTGATAAAGATTTACAATTTATTTTAAGCGAACCTCGGTCCATAAGAATATCGTCAGTCATATCAAAAGTGTTGTGAAGGACATCTCTGAACTTGTTCCTGTCAAGCCTAGTTCCTCCAGCTGTGATGAGACTCCACATGTCCAGCAACTTATCTACTTCATCTTTACTGACTGAGGAGAAGGAGAAAAAAGAAATTTGCTATCATTCTGGCAGAAGTGATTAAACATATGCGTAAGTAGGAAAACATTTAGGGTGGCTATGGTGTGACTGTGCTTACTGTTTATGCTTGATTATTTTCATGTTTATAATCTTACGGCAAGATGTTTTTCAAAGTCCAAAGCTTTTCATAACATGATGTAAGATTATTCTGACAGAAAGTCGTACAAATGAAGTAAATACGTGAATGAACGAAACTTCAAATTTTGCACACATCAATACACAATGTTTTTCAAATAATTTAGTTATAAAGAAGGAGTGTTGCGGGATACCTCCTGGAAGAGGCAGGCTCTTTTGTTGGGGCACCCCACTATGGCCAAACTAAAAGTATATATAGTAACTGTGAACAGAACAGGATGTCGAAATCGGACCGATTGCGCAATAGGTCCTGTCGGCGAGCAATGGGTCCTGTAAAGCGTCCTATGTTGTTCACAGTAAGGGGTCGTTCACATATGACGTCAGCAAATTTTCGGTAATTTTTACCCCCCTCCCCCCCTCCGTCATCATTCATCATTATGACAAAACCCCCCTAAATGTCAGAGGTAAATTAACATATTGACATCATCACAGTCGGAACCCCCCCCCCTACTTTGTACCTCATGTCGAAAAAACTTGATTTTCGGTCTTTTTATTTGCAGGCATTCCTGAAATTTGTCATACTATGTCAGTGAAAACACAATATTTCACTAGATTTCTGAATCAGAATTTTTACTTGAAAAATTTACTTCTTATTTTGTAAAATTCTGATAAAAATTTTCAAAAGAAATAAACAAAATTTCAGAAAAAGTCCTAGAAATCCTAAAATTTTTTGATGACATCATCATTGGCTTAACCCCCCCTCCCCCCCTCGTCATCAATCATCATCATTTGGAAACCCCCCCCCTCCCCCCTTAGGTGATGACGTCATATGTGAACGACCCATTACCATCAGTTCCATCAGTACCTTTCTTGCGAAATAATCAAAACATCTTTTACGCGCACAACAAAAGTTATTTTTTTGTAAACCTCAGATAAAGATTTAATAAAACATTTCTTGATTGATCAACGGAATATTCGTGCCGTTATAAAATCAACGAGACAGTGGAAATCATAAATTTCA
>JH153947.1:9352-21761 GCA_000226015.1 Mnemiopsis leidyi | reverse complement strand
TTTCTGTCGCCAGGCCAGAATTAATGCGTGAGAGCGCGTGATGGCCACAACAGTAGGTTATCAACCTACAAACTGTGAGCCACTGCAGATTCATCAGCTGACCACTCTTGCTGAGAGACGCTCAAGAGGTGACCTGATTGAAGTTTACAAAGCTAGTCAGAGTTTATCCCAACTAGCTGGAGTTTTTAATTTCAGTAGATCTGGACTAAATTTAGTTTGTAATCCAAGAAATTGCTATCAAAACTAAGGAAATAATTTGGCATATCAGGTATTCAAGAATAAAACAATTTCAAGAATAAAACAATTTTTATTAAATATCATTTATAGCAATGAGAAAAATGTCAAATTCAAGCTTCTTTAAATTCATTGTGCCTTTAAGATACTGTTTTGATAGTGGAGGTTAGAAGGTCTGAAACAGGGCCTACACCCATTTTAAACGTGTGCCGACAAGAAAGTGTGGATAATGGCAGTAAAACAATAGGGACAGACTAGATACTAAGGCTGATACGGGAGAGTGCAGACCGCTAGGTTTACGCACCAACCCTTGCTACCTCAGTACCTTTCATTCTTTAAAGTTAGTAAGGGCGGTCAGATTTGATGGTTCCAGACCTCCGTTCATAGGGAAGGACACTCTTAAGTAATGATTTAGAATTGCCTTTGAATAGTTCAAATCATACCTTGATGGAAGATCTTTTGCTGTTACAAATTACAATTGATAGATATAGGTCAACAATTGAAGAAGCACAGATTAAATGCCTTGAAGAGATTAAAGTTTGGATGACCAGCAACAAACTGAAGCTTAATTTTTTTAAAAAGCTGAAGTACTGATTGTCCAAACAAAGAACAACTTAAGTCCACATACCATTAAAGCTATTCAACTAGACTCAGGCACGGAACCTATATTATTGACGAGATTATATCCGTCTACTGTTCAGCTTTGACTGCGAGAGTCGGGTATCACCACAACAAGGAACATACTAAAACATTTAAAATTGTTAAATGTCTCGGAGTGCTTTTCAATGAATTGGTTGGGGAGCATGTCAACAACATCATTAAGTGTGCTAATTGCTACTGTCCATTTACGTAACCTGAGAGTAACCTGGGGACTTCAGGTCGAAGCTGGAAACGATCGGAGGGAAACGTAAAAAGAGCTGCGCAGCTGGCAGCGTCAGGTAACTTGAGAGTCATTGCTTCAAAACTTGATTATGAACTCAAACGGCATGGCAACTAATACACTGTCTCATATTTTTAAAATTAGACTACTGTTATGGGCTTTTCTGATCTGTGAGCTTGCAGAGTGTTAGAGCTTCACATAACCCGGTGCTTACGCCGCGCGCGGCAGCCCTAGCTGATACCTGGTGGCGCGCGCGACGTGTGCAAAAGGTTGTCTGACTTTGTCCGACCCTCATTCGAAGCGAATAGGAGAATAAACAATAAAATGACGGGAGGGTGCGCGCTGACGTACAAGGAAAAGGGCTCGATGATCAAAGCAATGGTTAGAGCAAACCGGCCGGGACAGCTTTTTTCACTTTGAATTGCACTTTCAGCTTTTTGTGCTGTCTAATCACTCATAGATTTAAAATCAGCATCTGCACCTCCCATATGCACCTCCCATACTTTTCTACATTTTGCCACGTTTTTATTTTGTCAGCGTAGTTTAATATTGACAGAATAGATTTTTCATATTTCAAAACATTACATCAATGTTTTAATAGAAAACGACCTTGTCTTCATCATGTCATGTCTCAGTGACTGCGCGCTTTAGCTTTGCATTGTACAGCATGAGCAGCGCGCACCCTCCCTAATTTGTTTTATCCTTGTCCATTTAGTTGTCGAGATGTTACCCGACCCGCGCGCGTCTCGCAGTTTTCTGCTCTCCTCGCGAGGAGAGCGTTCTAACGTTTCGTTAGAACGTTAGACGGATATCATCTCGTCAACCATTTAGCCCTTCACAACAGCCAAGATTAGATATTGGAACTTGCAAAGCGGTTTGCTCCCGGCTACTAAATATTAAATATGAATATACTATACTCAATATCAGGGGCAATGTCAAACATTGTTATTAAACCATTTATATTTCCGGCCAATAAGTTTTCATTTGGAACATCATTGACTTTGAAGTTACCATCACTTTCTCCCCCAATATGTGGCAAAGATTCAAAACGCATGCACACCTGCGCAAAGGACCCCACATATCCTGAGCAACACAAGTTTGAGATTTGGTTTCCACGTCAACTTGATGTACTATTGGTGGGACCGGAATGCTGGTCATATCAAGTCTTAAGATCATCTATTTGTGCTGAATTTGAGGGTATTTGGATTTTTCTAATTTTATGGGTTAATTTTGGGCTCTTATTACCCTCATAACTACGTCTTTAATTATGTTATCAAGATAAGCTTTCTCAGATATCATTGCTGCTACAATATATTCACTCAACGGGCGATGCGCGTCTAGAATTTCTTCTTCAGGCCAGAAATGCGTGACAGCGCGTGATGGCCGCGACAGTAGGTTATCAACCTACAATATATTCACTCGAACGTTGAAAAATTGCATCCAAAGCATTCACAAAGTCAGTTATAGACCATAATTGAGGTTAACAATGTTCCCAAAGTGCTCAAAAAATAGGTGCCAGGTGGTAAAAATTGATAATGATCCTCAATATCTTCTCTCAGAGCTATTTGGAAGTGAGTCCAACTAACTTAAGTATTTAGCCAAAGTCTAAAAAAGTCAAAATAAAATTCCAAAAATTGTCCTCACTGACTTGGGTAAAGATTCAAAGCACACATGCAAGGTCCACAGGTAGATATGAGAATCGAAATTTTGTGGAGTAGTCAGTGGCGTAACTTAGTAGTTATAGCCAATATGGCGCCCCTCGGCGATGAAAATGTGCCCCTAAATGGCGCCCATGGTATAAGGGCGCCATTTACTGGGAGTAAGTTGTGTAAATATGGCTGTAAAATCCAAATAAATAGTGAAGTTGTTAAACTAAACACGAGATTTTGCTAGTTCCGCAAAAAATTATCTTCAAAGATAACAAGCTGTCAAATTTATGAGCAAACAAGACTTGCGGCTGCTTTCATTGTGTCAGGCGACCGCTGAATTTCCGGTGTCATGCCATCACTTATTGTTATTACAATTCACGGAATGAGGAATAAAAATACCCAACAGGCAACTCGCATTTTGCAAACCACTAACCAGACGTCATTTCGGTCAATTTCATTGTTCTACGTGTTAAAGGCGCGAATTAATGCAGCCGTTCGATGCAAGATTTGAAAACTGCACGCTTCACACTCAAAGTTTGAACACAATAGCGCGCGTTTCTTTTATTGTTTGTTTTAAATATCTTGCATCCTTATCTCTGCATAACGTCACCATTATAAAATTGTATATGCCACCTTTATTCGTTGATAAGTCGTTAATTAAAATTGTCCGGCTGAACGTTAAAAATCGTGTTACATTCATCATTCAATCTAGGTAATCTGTCATTCAAGACAAATTACTCAATAAAACTTCAGTTTAAAAGAATTTTGATCGTATCTCTTGATTGATGGTACATCTTGTTGCGATTGTTGCATGATTAAAACAAATAATTGAGGCAATCATGTATACATTGCATAATGTGAACAACATTCGTCGGCCGGAGGCAGTTGAGTCTGTTAACACAGCTATTATTGTATTAGATACATGATTAAGTTTGATAAAGGAGCGCCCGCACGAACGTAACGCAAGTAATAAACACGACATTAACCTAGTATACACATTCTCCAACCACCCACTCGATCATTAACCCTTAGTTATACCTTTTTGCGCCTTCGGCGCAAAAAGGCATTTGACGGGAAACAAGACTTGCGGCCGCTTTCATTGTGTCAGGCAACCGCTGAATTTCCCGTGTCATGCCATCGCTTATTGTTATTACAATTCACGGAGTGAGGAATAAAAATACGCAACAGGCAACTCGCATTTCGCAAACCACTAACCAGACGTCATTTCGGTCAATTTCATTGTTCTGCACGTGTTAAACGCGCGAATTAATGCAGCCGTTCATTGCAAGATTTGAAAACTGCACGCTGCATGAGGTTATCCTCAATTTTATCACATGAAATGACATTTTGATTTCAAGTTTTCACCCTAGAATGGTCTGGTATCATGAAAACTAACTACCCCATCGGGTTTTATTGCTATTCAATACAGCACGAGTGAAAAATGAGGGTATTGAAAATTTGAATTCTGTCGGTCAATTCCAACTATTTTATGATGTGGTTCAGATAAGGATTAACATTTTAGCTGTAGTTGATGGCACTATAATATCATTAGCCAGCAAGTCATCTACAGCTCACCAAGAATATTCCAATTTATCATATTTTTGCAAGTTAAGTTTAATTCCTGAAATATGTGCAACAAGACCCATGCTAGTTGGGAAATGGGAGGATGAAAGATAAATTGGTGTGGAGTGAAAAGTTTGGAAGAGAAATGGAATTAATGAAAGAGAAATGTTAATGGAATTGATGAAAGAGAAATCACACAGATTTAGAGACTGATTCAGATACTTTATTGGCTGAGTGGCACAGAGCTTAGAGCAATACACTTTCATTACAGAGGTCCCGTTTTCGCTGCCCAGCCATGGGGTGAGCGTCTTTGATGCTCAGCTTAGGACTCGGTTCTATGAACCCACCTAGTCGACTAAGCCAAATGAGCGGTAACAGTGATTAAGGGTTAAATGAGTAGCTACGCTTGTAGTAGCGAAGCCTCGAGTATGGTAAAACTACATTAACCTCGGCTGGCCTTATAATATCTTTCGGCTCCTGTAATTAGCCAATTACATTGCAGCACCATGGCTCCTAGATACACTGAAGTAAAATAAGTGTAAAAAAATACATCAGTAAAATGCTTTTACAAGCCTGTTATTTTTATAAATATTTTAAGATGTTCATTAACATTATTCTGTCTCAATTCTAATTTTCATTACGATTTTAAAGAAATTAATAATTTGCTCCATCTTATGTATGATATATTAACAAAACTTTGTTAAATAGGTTACCTCCAAGGATCTAGAAACAGCAAAATGGTAAGCTGCAATCAGTTATTAGACATATCTTATTATATCGCATTGCATTGTGTATACATGTGATTTCATCATGAATTCCCATTGTTTTAAGGGTACATTTGCTTGGAAGAGTTATGAGAAAGTTACACATTCTTTCTTCAGGCCTCAAGGAAAGCTGGAAAGAAGGGTCCCAAGAAGAGGGCAGCTCGTGCCACTAGCAATGTCTTTGCCATGTTCGACCAATCTCAGATCCAGGAATTCAAAGAAGTCAGTTTAGCCTTTTTAAGTTTTTGCTTAGATATGGTGCGAATTTCAAAGAATTACTGTATTTTACAGATTAGATATTTGCTTCAAACACAATATGAAATCATCTGTCTAAATATTAAGCGACTAACAAACAATCTCCAGGCATTCAACATGATAGATCAGAATAACGATGGATTTATCTGCAAAGAAGATCTCCATGACATGTTGGCCTCTCTTGGTGAGTTTTATTATATATCTTGAATCATTATGTACTACCTCACGATATGTGATATAGTTGTGCAGTTTTCAGGGATTTTGTTTTCCTAAAACCCCCAATATCCTGAAATTTTATAAGAGAATTGACACTTCAAATTTTTGTCTGCTCGCATGCTTTAGAGTATAGTTTTCTGTTAACAGTCTTATGAAAGAGCAATTATCTTTCAGGACAAGAGCCAACTGACGCTTACCTTGAAGCCATGATTGGGGAAGCTGCTGGACCCATCAACTTCACGATGTTTTTAACGATGTTCGGAGAAAAGCTTAACGGTTGGTTCGGGTTTTTCGTACGAGAATGCTTCTCTAGTTCTCTAATGGGCTGAGAGCTTCTCTAGTTCTCTAATGGGCTAAGAGCGGTCTTCTGGATGAAGCCCAATTTTTCTTCTTCAATTCTCCTTCTGTAACCACATAGACTGGACGTGTTTGAAAAGTTTGTCGAATAAATGTGGAGATATCGGTTTATTTTGTCTTTGGCTTGTTCTTGCCCTTGAAATTGCTTATAATAACAGATTGACGATGCCACTACTGCGTTTAAGGTCGTTAAAGAGTATAAGTGCAGAGTGCTATAGTGACTTTGTTGTTTTAAGCTCTGCTCTGCTGTTAAATCTTTAGAACTATTTTAGTAACACAGCAACTCTCTGTAAAGTTAGGCTGGACTAGACAGTTAATTACTCTCGCTCAACAAAAACTTTTGTTTCTGAGAGCTAATTTTCTGTTGAGACGACAAATAGTAGGTTGGCCTAAAGAACTTTCGAAAATTTGTAGTTATGTCTGTTTTAAATCGCTAATTGTACTCCTGAGATAGTCTCTATGCTATTGCGATGTATAGATTAAATGTTAATTAAGTATAAATTATATAATTAGCTCACCAACAACCCTGCGGTGGGTTCTGTCTTGTCTCCATAAAACAGTGTTTGTTCAGGGACGGACCCAGAAGAAGTGATACGGAACGCTTTTGCGTGTTTCGACGATGAAAGTACGGGGGTCATACACGAAGACAGGTAACTTTCACTGCAGGGCTTTAACATTAATTGTTTAATTAACTTAGTTGTCGTTACTGTAATAATTGTTTACGTTGTAGTTCAAACAATGAACTGTAGTTTTGTATAGTTATTGTTGTGGCCGCTATCAGAAATGTGGGCAACCTTACCTGACAGTCACACACAATAATTAATTTACTGAAATTTATATGAATATAATTCTATAGCAACTTGACCAATACGTCTCAATAAGTTAATAACGATGGCATTGTTCATGTGTATTATTTGGAAGTAGTAGTGAATAATTACATTAGATCTTGTATAGTAGTACGGTAATTACTAATTAACATGCAGATGATAATGAGAGTACTGCCCGAGGCCCTTGTACTTATATAAACTGGTGCGAATACACCTCACCAAAAGCCTAACGTTACATTGTAACATTATTTTGTCATTGCGTGACCTAACGTTACATTGTTACATTATTTTATCATTGCGTAACCGAACTGTTACATTTCATTTACATAATATGTCATTGCCGGACAATAACGATCTTATGAGACATCCCAACTGTCAATCAAATTTCTGTAAGGAAAGTTTAAAAAGCAGTCGAGAAATATTCCAGTTACACGCGACATCTTACATGGAAACATAAAGTAACTCCGATAAAGAGAATTAGTTGCTGAATCCAGATAGGTCAAGAAGTTGGAGCCAGTCTCTGCAGGTCCGGTACCGGGCTACTTTATCCTCACTCCTAAACTTCCCGGCCACCTTCCGTTCTCTCTTGTATGGTTGTCCAATTCAGAGCATCGGTAATGGTCGCCAAATTGCTGTGTCTGTTTTGTAGCCACTCTGCTATGGATTGTAGAATCGTGGGCGTCGTCACTTTCATATACCATCGTATTCCGAGGGTAAAGTGGAACGTCCTGGAGTATATTCTGGGGTGTATTCTAGGTTATACAAAGGAGTATTTTTGACTTATATTTGGGTTTATATTTTTTGGTTATATGTAGGGTTATATTTTGAGATATATTCTGGGGTATATTTGGGTTATATTTAGAGTAACATTTTGGGGTATATTCTACGGTAGTTTCTACTGTAGATTCTCGGACATTTTTGGGTTATATTTTTGGTTATATTCTCTGGTAGATTCTGGGCCAAAATTCGGATATATACTGGGGTATATTCCGAGGTAGATATGTGGGCGGAGGCTGCTCAGACTCAAAGTGGACTTTATTTGGGACGTTTAAAACATCCATGTCTAGTTGTATATCTGTCTAAAAGTTAAACACTCTTTAACATCACTACATCATGTGTAAAGCATAATTAGTGCCTGTTAAACATACTACCTCTACAACTATAACCGTTATAACTTGATAACGACAAGATAAGGACCGAATTTCGGCGGCTTCCAGTACCAAATTTGATGAGAAGATGCGTGTACGATTCAGATAATGTCGCTCATTTCACCCGGAGTAGCTGAATGTTGGAGTTACTGGACGTCCCATACACACCCTTCACCCAGCATTATTACAACCGGGCTGCGTGTAACATCTTGTAGTCCTTGTCTGAGTTTTAAGGGAAAGCTGTCATCGGCTGTAGGAGCAGTAGGAGCACACACTCACCCTCTCTCTCTTAGCGCATTTAACACTCACACCCCACATAGCTTAGTGCTTTTTTCTGGCTTTGTCCGACCGTCAGAACACATTCCAGGAACCTTCTAGAACAATTCTTAGAGCTGAACGAGCACAGTTAGTAACTACACGTAACAGCAACGTCTCTACATTCCCACTACACGTATCAGCAACATTCCCACAGTTTAATTACACTGATTTAAATTTAGCGTGTACAATTTGATTTGTTAAACCACACATACCACATTTACGTGTTACGTTGCGGTAGGCGGGCTGAGAATGGAATTCATTTTTGATTAGCTTTGTGAGGTCTTATCCTGGAGCCAATGTTTTAATCAGTGTCCCGGAAAATATTTTGCAGTAATCGTCTGAGTGAGGCGTGTTACATACAGACTATATAAATAGAATGACGACATTTCTTAAGTAATTTTACACGAGTCACCATCCCTCGTGACATTCCAACATCTTACATGCGACTTGATGATCGCTACATCACTGCTTGTCTCCTTGAGAATATCTCTATATCTAAACAGCAACTCTCTGCTGAGCGGTTTCTTGAGTTGAACAAACTCGAATCTAACTCAGTGCTGTGTCGAGTTCAACAAACTCGGATCTAACTCAGTGCTGTGTTGAGTTCAACAAACTCGGATCTAACTCAGTGCTGTGTCGAGTTCAACAAACTCGGATCTAACTCAGTGCTGTGTCGAGTTCAACAGACTCGGATATAACTCCCTACCAGACCATGTTGCAGTGTCGGATGCGCTGTAATTGCTGCAGGATGTTTTAATTAATCACATGACTCAAATGTGAAGCGAATTATGTGACAAACTGGCTCGCGCTAATTTAACTATTCAACACATTAATGTTCCAGAATGTACAGTTTTAGTGTTGAATAACCTGATGAACCGCATGGCTGGCCGGCTCGTTTGTTGCTAATAGATTTTGGTGCCTGACAAAATTAAGGTACCCTACAATTTGGAAATAATTTTGAGGAGGCATCAAAGTATAAGTGATAATGTCAACTCACTCTAGCGTCTTGTTGAGTTATGAGGCTGCTAGATAATAAGGTAAAGTTACATTTTCCAGTTCGAATCGCTGGAGATATGAAATATTAAGGTAATTTTGGTTAAAGTATGTAAGATTATTAGGTTACACAATCAGTAAAATTATATGTCACGGCTGACAAACCTAAACATCGCACAAAGTCATTAGCATGATCTCAACAAAAGTATGTCATTTTATATGCCTTGAAGAAGAATTTAAAGCAGTATTCAGTATTCACTAAACTTAAGAAGGTTTTCTCGCATATTTGTATTTAAACATCATCTTGAAGATTATATATATTCATCTTTTTAAAAACACTTTTACTCCTGGCTATATTTAGAAATTAATTAAATGAACATTTTGCACAAGAAACTGAAAACGCGTTGTACAACCTGTTTTGATATCTGATCTTCAACGTTAAACACAAGGCATATGTGAAATATATGAGTTGTAAACAAATGTAAGTGTAGTTAATACACACACCTCAGTTATTATTAATTCCATGCTGTTTGTTTCGTCGGTGTTCAAAGGTACCTTTTGGCGCACAATAAGTTAACAATCAATGGTACACATCATCGCTCAAATGTGCTGTACCACACACTTGTTGAATGTTGAAGAAACGGAGCACCCTGTAGATATTCTAAATTCTTACAAGTTTTCCCTAATTCGGTAGCACACACACCTACACACACGTACGTTAAATGTAAGTTTGACAGGTCTAACTCCGTGTATTTGCAGGTTACGAGATCTGATGACAACTATGGGAGAAAGGTTTACTGATGATGAGGTAAGGGAGCTTTATGTCAGGGATATTTTCAGTTTTCTTACTGACACCCTTAATTTTCTAACTATTCTCTCTGAGCTGGCGTATTTCCTTGTAATATTGGTCCACTGGAACTACTTTACAATCGATGTAATAAATATTGTACAGATTCAGCAAGATTTTATTCTGCACACTTGTTGAAAGAATACAGATTGGAATCAGCAAAGTTATAATTGAACATAAGGATCGTTAAATCTTTATCGATGAAACCCGTACAAGAGTTCATTAGAACGCTGTGCCATGTAAAATTAAATTGTCACTTTAATCTACTTGACTATGTACCAGGTTGACGAGATGTACAGAGGAGCTCCGATCAATGAGGAGGGAATGTTCGACTACAACGCTTTTGTTAGAATGATCAAGCATGGCTCTAAAGACGAGTAATTCTGGCGTCACGTGTTATTTCGACTTTACATTGATACACACATTCTAGAGCATAAGCGGCTATTGTTTAGCATGAATTAACTGGTTAAATAACGCCCTATCGTTGATCTGATTGGTGTTAAAGATAACTTGGACTTAACTCTACCTTTGTGAACGGCAGTCTTGGTTCAACCGAATTAAATGTCGCTTTCCTGAACGCCCAAAGATGATGTGACTGATATATTTATATGCTCAATTTATTTTTGTAAGGTAAAGATTATGTTTTCGTATGATAAATTTTGAAACGCTTATAAGAGAATTATAATGACGCTGCTATTTGTAAGTAAACGATTTATTGGCCCATTGCACCCTTTTGAATGTATGAAGAATTTACCTATTCGATGAAGTAAAATTTCAATTTTCTTACGCAATCGTTTGATTTCGTAGAGTCTACACTTGATAAAGGTTAAGTATCGAGAAAAATAATTACTATCAACACGTCCTAAATGTAACTCATATGCTAGTTACGGCTTCCCAGCGGCAGCCACGTATCTCGACAAGATTTTCTAACCTTAATTGCATGCCACTGTACCCATTCCTTTGTACGGGTCCTAAATGGCCATTTTATAGGAATAATGGCACATGATTTTTGACTCTCAAGACCCAATCTCTAATTATCATTGAAGAGATCTTACTTGGATCAGCACCGTTGTACTTTACAACCCTTCTTCCATCTTACTGTACGCCGCAACAACTACAAAACAGGAAAATGTGCGCAAACGCACATGGTTCAGAATATATCGCGCGCGTCAAGACTGTGTAATTTAAGTTAAGAGCAACTTTCCTGGGGATATTATTCTTTGTTGCTCCGGTCCGGGGTCAACGGGCGATGCGCGTCTAGAATTTCTTCGAAATTCAGGCCAGAAATGCGTGACTGGTGACAGAAATGCGTGACAGCGCGTGATGGCCGCGACAGTAGGTTATCAACCTTTGTCTGACTTCGTCCGACCCTCATTCGAAGCGAATAGAGGGAATAAAATGACAGGAGGGTGCGCGCTGCCGTACAAATCAACCTACAAGTCCGGGGGGGGGGGGGCTGGGATGGTAGCCGCAGAGAGAGCTTCACAGACCCCAATAAAGAGCAAAGAGACATGCAATCAACTTCAAGCATCGATTACAATTAATTTTCAAACAAGTTACAAATAAGTATTTCAAATTAGCTTTAATTCAAAAGTTCACTTAATTACAATCTTTGTTTTATCTGGCTTACCGGGCGCTGCGTGGCTCTCTCTAGAAGCAACAAAGACTACGGTAGTGAGGTCCCCGCTCCCCTGGTAATATCTGCCATGTACTGGCACATCGCTTATTTCATTGTAGGTTGATAACCTACTGTTGCGGCCATCTTGTAGGCTTACAACCTACCGTCATCGCTTCGCGCGCGTCACACCTGCTCCTCGAGCGAAGCGTAAGATTCAAGCGAAGCGTAAGATTCAAAGAATCGTGGACGCGCATCGCCCGTTAAGCGGCCATCACGCGCTGTCACGCATTTCTTATCTGGCCTGGCGACGATTTCGAAGAAATTCTAGACGCGCATCCAGCATCGCCCGTTGATTATTATAGCGCTGGCCAGCGCGACCGGGGAAAAAACTCCCGCCCCACTTGCCAGGGCCCAACAAACAAAGCCCCCTTCGCCAAGGCCAAGGAGGGGCCGAAGGCCCCGACGCGACGCAGGCCCGTTATCGGAGGAGGGGGCCGAAGGCCCCCGACGACTCGGCCAAACAAGCGCCCCTCTCGGAAAAAGTTTTCAACGAAAGTTGAAAACTGACCAGCGCTATTATACACGATCCGGTAAAACTCAAAACACGGCTATCTAGAAAACCACTTTCCCGATCAGTTAGAAACTTAAAACTTTGCCATTTTTGTCTTTGGTACGTATCTAGGTGATCCTGAAAATTTCAGGTCTCTATCTATTAAGGTGCATCCGTAGTAACGTCTTAA
>JH153945.1:106590-122291 GCA_000226015.1 Mnemiopsis leidyi | reverse complement strand
GTCACGATGCATCTACATGTAGCATTTATACGGTAGATTATAAATATCACTTGTTGATGAAAATTTAACTTTATATCTTAATTGAAATTTGATATCTGAGTTAAGTATATTTTAACAATTTCATGTACTAGCAAAACTATAATTGATAATAGTTATGTAATTAATACTGTTGATAATATAATTGTTAATAAAGACATGTAAGAGGTGATAATATGTTGATATGATAACATGTTGTGATAACATCATATGCAACCCATGAAAAATCGAATAAGCTTTATCATGTATCATTCTTGTAACTCACTTATGTTCCGATACCCCATCACACTGATCTCTGCTATCGCCAAGGGATTATCAGTTTCTTCAAGTCGAACTCTCACTTTATTCCCCTCTACTCCGACACCACAGTCTATAGGATAGGTTTGAGCCTCAGCAGTCAAAATCTTGCTAGTCACCGTTATCTCTCCGCATTCTTTAACTACTTTCTCGTCTGAAATATTTAAAATACTCAAGTACTGATACAGATGTGTTATAACTTATAAGTATCGGTTAGATTCTAATTGATTTTATTTTGTTTTTACATAAGCAGAAATGTACAGTGCATCATGACATCATCTCTTGCTCTGCTGCAAGAGATAATTCAGAGTGTCAACAAACCTGCTAGCACTTCTACTTTAGCTCCATTGATTCTCTTTGTACAAGATGTTCCGTCATCTTGGCAGTGTTTACCTGTGTGTACGTTAACCACTGTGATTATCTTGATGACAAATGTTCCATTTAGACTGAGAGTTAGGTTAGGATTTCTTTCCTGAGTTTTCTCTATTGAGTGGTAGAATGTGTCCGTGTCTCCGTCACAAGCATCTGTCTTAACTCTCAGTAGGTTAATAAAATGTTGAGTAGCCGTGACGTGACTATCTGAGCATGGTTTCTTTACCAGCTCCGTCAGCACACTATTTTTCCGTCGTGCTGAAATAGGAAATTAAGACCTCTTGTCACCAAACACGAAAATAAGCAATTTTTGAATAGTTTCTGCGACTTTTGGTTAAGAATATAGTCACGGGTTTGCTAAAAACTAGAAACATCGGTTGTTAATTTGAAGGAGGAAGTATCATGCACTCACCAGCTTGAGATCTAGATATGATACATAGGATCCAAAACGCAGGCAAATATTTTACCAGCATGTTGAACAAATACAGTTCTATCTCCGTGATAAAGACATCAAACAATCACATATTCAGTACTGTAGAATAAAAAAATTACCGTACTGAAGTAAAAAAAAGCTAAGTTGAAAATTGAAAAAAATGGGTTTATTGGTATTGATCTTTTTCAATAAAACTAAAAGTTACTGGAAGCTCGCTTTATAGCGGCAGTGTTGACTGGATACAGATTAGAAATGTCGCGAACAAGTCTTGTCAGCCTAAATTTATGCCACAGTTGAATGAAAATGAGGTCGAAATCAGGTGATGCATCATGTTCCGTGTCACGTGTCGCGGAACATGATCCTAACTAGACGGCACATGCCGCGATACGTACCGGGGAACATGATTCTAACTAGACGGCATATGCCGCGGTATGTGCTGCGACACGTGATCCGATACGTTCCGTCTAGCTAGGGTCTTACCGACGAGGCTGACGTCCCAGCTTTTCATGAATAGAAAACTAACGGACAATATCAATATTTCAAAACAGAAATCATTTGTGCCAGATGCCCTAGTTAAATTCGTTTAAGCAGCATGTGACAATGGGACCACTGTAAGTATTCGAAAAACACAAAGCTGGAAAAGATCCTCATGCGGCTGCTGATATACTAAATCTGAACAGAAAAATTCACAGAATTCTTCCTGACTCCGATACAATAAACCTGCCTCTGCTCGGAACGGAGAAACAGCGTCACCAGAAACCGTGATCCAGGTCGAGAATAATAGCTGGTAATGGGAAACAAAATAAGAATAGGTCAGTTCCGGGACAAGTCAAATCTTCCCAATCTACACTATTGCTAACTTAACTGTTGAGTACTGCTACATAGTACATCCTTGTAACCTCCTAAGATAGTACGAACTGCGATAGTGCAATACTGCAATAAAAGACAGTTTCCATGCGGTTCTTAGGCGGTGGGAGATGTTTTCCCTATAGGCCACAAAAGAGATCATGGAAATGATGTTATGCTTGTATCATCCGTACATTCTAAAACTTTACACTTCTCAGTTTTTTAGCTACCTGAGAGTCTACTTCATTACCTTCCTCTAACAAACTTGAGTCTTGCACCGGATGCGTATTGATTGCGTATATTGTATCTTATGTTCTTCTAGTAGCCCTGCGTTTATTCCGATCGTTTCTCCGTGTGAGAGTAGATCAATACAGTCTTACCAGTTAGCAATATATTGCAGTCAGTTCTACATGCTTCATTTCGATGTTTGTACTTGTCAAATCGTACATTGCTATCAAGCAAGCTATAAAAGCGTTCAAGTCACAATCGTGTTTAAAAATACATATTACCACTCATAATGCGGACCAGCATATATTTTAAGAGATCTCTGCGTTGATAAGGCTCACGTGATGGTATTTTCAACTATTTCAACACTTCAAATTAATTACATTTATCAAAAATCAACAAATTTAAGAGGGGTCTGTAGTCCCCAAATCAGTATGTCTATGTTTCATTTACAATTAATCTGAAGAAGTAAATACCGAGTACCGACTGTCCGTGGTAACAATAACTATCCATTATATTGATATCGATAGGTCCAGTATATTTTCTTTAAGTCAAGGACATCAGATTTCTTGGGGGCGTGGGATGCAGCCAAGTACGGCCAATCAATTTCGACAAATGCTGTCTTATGCGACAAATCCCTACGAAAATCGTACTTTTTATCAGACTAAATATCTTCACAGGAGCGGCTGTTCAAAAGAGAGTTCACATCGCTACAAAAGTTGAAAAGTCAAGTTCTCCGAAAATTACAATTCTACTGGCTTCCCAGATACTTCCAGATGAAGTTACAAGATTGTAGGTTAGTTGTAAAAACCTAACTAAAAATTACAGAATTGTAAGTTGTCATGACAACATAACTAATTTTCCCATGGTCATGGTCAAAAATCATGACCATGGAATATTTGGATTTTTGTCATGGTCAGATTTTAGCCATTTGACCACAGTAATTTAAAGATCTGACCACGTGACCCGGACGTTGGCTACATGGTCAAAAAATGTGGTAATCGCACCCCCCCCCCAGTTACAGAATTGAAAGTTCGTAAGGTGAACCCAATCTACATTTCTGGATCTCTATACCGGGAGGCACAGAAATAAACCTACTTTAATTGCAAATTTGCAGAGCAGCAGAGAGATTAATTAATTAGAGAGAGATTAATAATTAGGACTCTCGGTAGAGTATAATTCTTCAGTTTGCTAGTATAGTCGGAAATTACTGAGCATGATTCATATTGAATCATGCATGTCGCGATGAATGAGCGGAATAAAATTTCTGCAGTTGTTTTATTCGCAACTTTATTTCTTCTGGATTTTAGTATGGTTTATTGCAACTGTAAGGAATCATGCATATTTTTCCATTTATTCAATCTCAGTTTGTTTACCTGAAGCAATGATTTGACTTAGGCTATAATAAAATGGCTAAAATATCATACATAAACTTACAAATTTCATATGCCCGATAACTGAGAAAATAGCTGATATGAACTTAAATCGTCTAAATGATTGAAGCTATAACTGAGCTAGCTATCAAATACGTCCGTTTAATGATTGCAAATGCAAAAAATGCAGCAAATTTAGGTCACTCCCTTAGGTGGGAGGTGGTCATCTCCTTCTCTGTAACCCTGAGCTACTCCGTACCGAGGCACTAAACTGGCCGTGGGGGGGGGGGGGGTAAACTCACGAGCCAGGGAGTGTGCATTTCCAGCTGAAGCTGTGCCAGACAGTGTGGTTACTGGTCGACTTGCCACATCCGAGGATTGAACCCCGGTCTCCTTCATGGGAAGCGTAAGTGTAACCTCTACACCACCCAGCCCAAAAACACCACCAAACCCACAATGATTGCAGCAGCAACTTAATCTCTCCGTTCAGGACAGACGGAAAGTTGAAGCTAGATCTGGATGAGGAGCAACTGAAACTCCCCTTCCTCCCCTCGGTCCTGGTATCTAGATCTTATCCGCTCCAACTCAGCAACCTCACCACAGTCGTAAGTCTACAGTTTACAGATATCTAGATCGTAGTGATCAGTTAAGGAGACAATCTCAGAGGTAAAAAATTCGGTTTGAGACTTTAGTACAATATGATACGTGTACATAGTTGTGGTGAGTTTAGAGTTATCTTATCTAGTGTTTACTTAACACATTGATCAGTACTTCGGTATGTGAGAGGGATTAAGGTAAGAGGGACGTTGTTTAAAAGGTACGTGACTTGTTCAATCAGTAGACGATAGGAAATATTATTCTGCCTCTAGAGAAGAGTTGCTACAAGAGACGAATGAGATAGACTAATCTGTACTTGATTGTTGTACTCTCTTTCTGCAGATAAACGTACTTGATTGCTGTACTCTCTTTCTGCAGATAAACTTGATTGTTGTACTCTCTTTCTGCAGATAAACGACACGATCGATTGGGCAGAATTGTTCAAGGAGCACGACCAGAGAATCGTCAGCGGGAGATTGAGGAACGTCTCTGCTTCAATTGTCAGGTAACCGTCTGTTTTATCTCCTGTTGTCAGGTAACCGTCTGTTTTATCTCCTGTTGTCAGGTAACCGTCTGTTTTATCTCCTGTTGTCAGGTAACCGTCTGTTTTTTATTTCCTGTTGTCAGGTAACCGTCTGTTTTATCTCCTGTTGTCAGGTAACCGTCTGTTTTATCTTTTTTGTCTGTGGTACGTCTGATGTTTGATAAATTTCATGATTTAAGGCATCAACTGCAGTAAAAAATGTATGATCCCGCTGTAAGTTTTCCTAGCTGATAAGATGTATTTAGTCATGCTGATGAACCTGCTACAGAATAGTTTTGTACGTGTACTAACGTGTGCTTCATCAAGCATCAAGCATGTATGTAAAACAACTTTGAAAAACAAATTTAAATATAACTTTTACAGCTCGAAGAAGGATCATTTCATATTTGGAATCCGGAGCGATAAAAACGCGGGAGGTCCTTTCAAACGCTGGCTCGCAAGGTTTTAACCTCACTCCGAATCGCTTTTCCTCACCAGCACTGATAAAGCGTTCTTAAACAACTGTTAATTTCATATTAATTGCTTACTTACCGCTTCACAAAGGGCGACTGTTGCTATACCAACAGTGCTAGTTGTTATAGTGCCTGTTGCTGACACTCTCACTTTGCCCAGACATGGTAACACAGAGATGATGAATATCTTGTCTTTCTGCGAGGAGGTAACCCAGTACAGGGTCTGTGAAGAACGTAAGGCAGACCGGGGTATCCTGAAGAGATCTGGTTGGAGAATCTGGCACAACTTCATGGCTCCAGGTTAGTCTTGTACTGTGGTATACAAGCAGTCGGCTTCAGTAATATTTCATCTAAATTCGGCTTCTGAGAGAGTGATAGATCCTGTCTTTCTACCATGTCCTGATTTGAATAACGGACATAATCTAACAATCGGTGAAATTTTATAACTTTAGCAATTTTGTTCAACCCGTTCGACCCTAGTCGATATCAACGCGGATTTCCTGTTATAATAGCAGGACTCCCTACAACCCAAATATGAGGGTAGAAAATCCAGCTCCTTATATATTCCTTATTCCTTGCTACTACAAATATAACTACAAATATAACTACAAATATGAATAAGAATTTAACTAAAAATATAACTTATACTTCAGGTGCTCCCCAGTCGGTAGGGCTTGGACCCGCCGTTACCTCGGACATCAGAATCGCTCTCCTTGCCACCAAGGACTTTGTACCTTACACTGTCTTCGATACTGCCAAAGGTTTGGTTCATCCTTGAGCAAGAAGTTCGATCAGATTTACTTCAGAGATATATAAAGATATATAAATAGATAAAGTTCTTTGGAGCATCGCCATGATAAATCATTCTCCGATTTATTGTCATCCCTAAGCGTCATGATAAATCGTCTCTGATTTATTGTCATCCCTAAGCGTCACGATAAAAAGAAACCTCCTTCAACACCAGGAAATGTGACGCTGTTCCTGAAGCGAGCATGGAAGGAGTACATTCAGGAAGACTACGAACTGTACCTGGAGTCCAGACCGGACATAATGGAGCAGATAAAGGCTCTGACCGAGACGAGGATAAGACAGATGCAGGGACAACGCACCAACCAGTATGTCTTGTTGGGAAATTTAGAGTAGACCTAACTGTTTATAATCGACTTTTTCATGACTTGAACTTGAACATTATTCCTTTGTTAAACTTTTATCATCTTGCCGCCCCTGCCCCCTGTTAATAAGTTACTTCTCGTCGTTTATATCAAATCATGTACAGCATTAGATATTTAAAAAAACATTTTTTTAAACCAATAATTGTTATCATGAACGAGGTCGTCTGACTTCTTGCAGGCGAGACAGACGAAGATACCGAGCACACAGACACAAGAAAGGGAAGAAGAAGAAGGTACACACAGTGTTTGATAGCGAGAGTGAGGAGGAGCTAGAGGATGAGGACTTTGCTAACATGCACATTCCTGTTCTGGAGGACGCCCTCACTAACAGACCGTGAGTAAATAATGTGGTGTTTCGAATTTCAACTTTCATAGCAGCTCAAACTTGAAATGAAGACTACCTGTTTATCAATTAACGATCAGCTTAAAATATGTTTTGGTTTCCGAAGTTTTGGTCATTCCAGGGATTCCACTTAAAGGTAGACAGGAGTAAACTAAATTGTTTAAATGAAACAATTGATTACATTACATGTTTAAATATAAAATTCTGGATCATTTTTCGGAACGAGTAAGCTTGTGCTTCTCCATTTTTAATTGCAGAACCAATCCACCGCAATTTCGACTGCCCAAATCATGGTATCAGGAAGGCTGAGCTTTTCTAGCAGTTCAGGAATTCCGGCATCGCAAACGTAGGATTGTCCAAGAGCGTAGAACTGCTCAAGAACATTCATGATGCTGTCAATGAAGCCCTCGTAGGCACTAGTATTCTTTGCCACCATGGCCGAAGAGAGAATTCCACTGGCACAGATGAGGTCTTGAGCCATCTCGACTGCTCCGTCAAAACTATCTGGGACCTCTAGGAGATCCATCAGTTGTTGAAGTTTAGAGGTGCAGATTATGCTCTTTACGTAGTTCTTGAGGAGTCTTTGTGCAAGCAGTTTGACAGTCTTCATGAATGCTCCAATCGACTGAAGATTCCTTTCTGCACTGATCGCAATCTCCCTCTTCTGAACAGAGAAGAATCCGCATATGGCATTCTGGGCCATCTCAACAGCTCCGTCTAGGGCATCAGGGAATCCTAGAATGTCGAGAAGGTCCTGAAGTTTGGTGGTGCATAGTTTGTCGTGGCTCCAAGATTTGAGGGTCTCCCAGATGTCACTCCAGACGATTGCGTAAGCCTGAAGAGCCTCAGAGTGAGCACTTCTTTTGACCAGAGCATTGCCTTCAGATTCTCCGCACAGCTTGTCTTGGACATACTTCACAGCACTGTCCAGTCTGTCATCAACTCCTAGGATGTCAAGAAGCTCGTGAATCTTAGCTCCGCAAACGAACTCTGATCCATATTCTTTAAGCTGGCTGTAGATCCTTTTGACGGTTTCTATGAAGGAAGCCTCCAAAGCAAAGTCAACCTCAGCATTCCTCTTCTGAACTGAGAAGAATCCGCATATGGCATTCTGGGCCATCTCAACAGCTCCGTCTAGGGCATCAGGGAATCCTAGAATGTCGAGAAGGTCTTGTAGTTTGGTGGTGCATAGTTTGTCGTGGCTCCAAGATTTGAGGGTCTCCCAGATGTCACTCCAGACGATTGCGTAAGCTTCGAGGGCTTCAACGTGAGAGGTACTTTGAAGAAGATCCCCAGACTCCTCGGGACACAGCTTCTTCTGGACGTACTCGACGGCAGGAGCAAGTCTCTCATCTAATCCAAGAAGATCAAGAAGCTCATTGAGCTTGGCACTGCAGACAAACTCAGATCCTTTTGCTTTAAGCTCGCTGAAGATTCTCTTGATAGTATCAAGGAAGGACTCTTCAAGGACAAGAGCTACATCAGAGTTTCTCTTGACGACATCAGTGCTTCCACATAGCCATCCTTGGACCATCTTTACTGCTTCATCGAGTCTGTCGTCGACACCGAAGAGGTCCAAAAGTTCATGGAGGCTTGATCCGCAGACAAGGTCTTTTCCGTATGCTTTGGCAAGTTCGTAGATTCTCTTGACCTCGTCCAAGAAACCCTGAAGGGCAGCTTCACGGAGTTGTGGTTTAGCCATGAGGGCTTCTTTCTCGCCACAGAGCCATTCTTGAGCAAGCTCTACAGCGCCATCCAGCTTATCTGGAAGACCAAGTATGTCTAGTAGTTCCTGTAGCTTAGCACTGCAGACAAAGTCCGAGCCTCTTTGTACAAGTTCCTCGTAGATCCTTCTAACTGTAGCTAGAAAGTCGGCGATCGACTCGAGCTCTTGCTGGGGAGAGAGGGAAACAGGTCCAGCCGTGGACACGGCAAAGAGAGCCAAGATAGTCAGGAACACCTTCATACTTGAACTACTTGTGTGGCTGTTTGATGGACTGGATGATTATGGTGGCTGTTATATAGTGCAATGGTGAGGTGACAGGTGGTTGTACGTAGTGTTTAATTTGGGCGTTAGAACAATATAACTCTTCAAGATTCCCTCGAAGGATCCTTTGTGATGATTCTTCAAAGACACCTGTAGTTTGGAAGGTTTGATTCTTATTCTCTGATTCATTGTTCCCGAATCGATTAACGAACTTTGAGATATCAATCCCTTCCAATTAATTGTTTAATACCACCTGCTAATGTTGTTCTACTTCAACATATTTTCTCAACAATGCAATCCTTGCAGTCTGGAAGTGTGGCCTCTAGTTCTTACTGAGATAAAGTTTTGACTATTTTGATCGCTGAACAGTAATAAGATAAAAGGATGTGGAAAATCGAAGCGTGGTGAAGTCAGACATATCTTTTAAACTGCTCATACTCATAAGTAAATTTAACGTTTAACATTGAACATAAAGGACTAAAGGAATTGAACAACAAAATTTCTGTGGAACTAATGGAGTTGAAGGCGCCTTTTTGATAAAATATCTGGCATATTTTTATTATATTAACATATTTACGTGAGCCTCAACTTTACTAACAAGTTTATATCGTTCATTATTATTTTTTAATTGCTTTCTACTTTCCTATACTTTTTCACATTTTTTACTTCCCCTTCCGCAGAGCGATGGAGAAGTTCAGTAACTGGGCTGACAGGAATCTGAACGGGGAGAAACTACTAATGTATAACTTGTGGAAAGATCTTAAGTCGTACTTTGAGATAAACAAGCAGAGTAACAAACATCTGAGAAGTCTGCAAGCAGAGCACATACACCGGACACATTTCCTGATGAAAGATAAGAAGTGAGTTTCCATGGCAACATGTCGTGATTCTGTGAAATCGCTAATTAACTGGCCGCCATCTGAAAAACGCCAGCACCGAGCACGTGACAATTGATAGCAATAAAAAAGCTACCTACTTTAATTCCGTACTATTTTCAGTAAACTAAATGTACACTCTAGTATTTTCAGGCCTTACAACTTCCCGCAAGACCTATCCTCAAGAATGAGTAGAGATCAGACTGCTAGACCCACTTCGCCCCTTCTCACCAAGACCATGACTTTCTGCGGCTCTACTGTGGAGAAAGTCTTCGACGAGTTTGTTCAGGTCAGAAATTCTTCCATGCTTGTTGTTCAGGCGTGTAATCTTGTTAACTCTAAATTGTACCTAGGTATTACGCTATTAATATATGTATCTGAAATTGCAGACCCTGCCCCTGGCACAAGCCACGCTGAGAAGACGAAACACTTCGGACGACATGAACTCCAGTATCAGTCAACAGTCGTTTGTTATTGGTGGAGGAAGAAGAAGAGGTCGGGGAAACAAAAGCAAGAAGGTGAGATTGTTTAGTTGGTTACCCAGGAAGCAAGAGCAAGAAGGTGAGATTGTTTAGTTGGTTACCCAGGAAGCAAGAGCAAGAAGGTGAGATTGTTTAATTGGTTACCCTGGAAACAAAAGCAAGAAGGTGAGATTGTTTAGTTGGTTACCCAGGAAACAAGAGCGAAAGATGAGATTGTTTAGTTGGTTACCCAGGAAACAAGAGCAAGAGATGAGATTGTTTAATTGGTTACCCAGGAAACAAGCACAAGAAGGTGAGATTGTTTAGTTGGTTACCCAGGAAACAAGAGCAAGAGATGAGATTGTTTAGTTGGTTACCCTGGAAACAAGCACAAGAAGGTGAGATTGTTTAGTAATTAGCTGATTAACCAGAAGGGGATGTCTGCTAGACGCTGGTGTTCTGGATTATCGGGACTCACCTTGGTGGATCTATCTTAAGTCCCAAGTTGTCCTAGAATATCCCTCCCGCCCCAATCCGTCCACTTTTATCCAAAAACGACTTGGGCTTATTAAGCCACTTTAGTGCCTTACAGCTGCCGCCACAACTAAAGCAGCTTATGACAAGCCAATAGAGTAATAGCCCCCAATCCCCTGCATAAAAATTCGGGGTAGATGCCTCCACACCACCGACTCCAATATGATCTGATGACCAGCTAATAGCTAATACTCAAGCGCTGTCAATTTTCGGCAACCGAAGAATGAACAAAGAAATTATCGAAAATTTAAATCATTATGATGAAAAAATACGATTATCAATTCAAAGTTTGAAAAATCAAAACATGGTAAATCAAATTATTTGGAAAATCAAAATTCGAATTTGGCACCAAAACTCTTGCAAATAATCTATTATGCCTTTAAAGGATTATGCGAAACGCAATATTTTTCGGGCCAACTCATGAAAGTTTATTCGATATAAAGATAACGAAATGAATAAATCAAGTTTTGTCAAAAAAAACAATTCGTCATAACATATTTGAACGATATCTAAAATGTAGATCGATTATTCCTCCTATCTTCTGCTCTGAAACTTTACGATAAGGTTTGTTGTTGGTTAAAAATTGTATTTGGTCAAAGCTTTTAAGTTTTTAAGAACACTTTTATTTATTAGACTGAGATCTCTATCTTTAGATCTCAGGTTAATCGAATTACAACAATTTCAGGCGTTTATGCATTACGGTAATGCCCACAAGGCATTTTAAAATGAAAATTAATTTAAAATGTGGACTAGTCAGGAGTTATTAATCATCCATGGTTTCGTAGATTTCTTCCTCAAACGCATCCGCATAAAACGCTTCTTCCTTAACGTCAGTACTACATCCTGTAACATCTTGATTACTAACGACTTCACCCACACCCATCTCAACTCTGTCGGGAATGATGTTAACCTCACCTTTCTTTGTATGGTAGGCGGTTATGAATGCTGACACTTCCTTTCTTCTTTTCCTCTCCTCACGGAGTAGGAGCATACCCAGGGCTATCACTGATACTGCCATTGCTAAAAGCCCTGCAAGAATTAATATTGCGAATATTTTTCTGCTGTGCCAGCTGGTGAGATCTCGAGGTGAAACACAAGACCCGCTGTCTTGTTCCCAGCCCCAGATGAGTCCCTCCAGACAGACACAGGAGGTACGAGTAACATCAGATGAAGTTTCCTCAGGACACTCCACACACTCCAGTGCTCCTTCTTGACTTACCGAGTTCGGGGGACAAGTCTGACAGTCAGCTCTGTTCCAGTAGTCCCCAGCCGGACAGACACAGAACTCAGCACCAGCTTCAGAACCTGTTCCAGACGGACAGAGGGCGCAAGACGAACAGTTTTTGCACTTCGACGGTTCTTTAGGACTTGTAGAACTGTTATTGCAGCTAAGGCAAGAACCTGTCAGTCTTGTGGTATTGGTCCAGTTCCAGATCTTTCCTGCTGGACAACTACAGGATGCTCCGTCTTGGAGTGGTCTAGACTCTGCTGGACATTGCATACATTGTAGGACTCCTGCTGGACTTGATGAACCACCTGGACAGTGATGACACGTTCCCTCATTCCAATATTTCCCGGCCGGACAAGAACAGTGACCTGACCCTTCCTCAGACGTCGAACCTACTGGACAGCTTACACATGACTCCATACCTACAGATTTATAGGTACCTGAGCTACAACCGGCGCAATTACTCCCCTCCCAGTATCTACATGCAGGACAATTGCAGCGAGATGAACCAGGACTGGAAGTAGAATTGCTTGGGCAGGGGGTACAGGAAGTTGCTCGCCTGCTAGCTGAGTAGCTGTCAGCCGGGCACGTGACACAAGATCCTGAGTTGATGTACTGACCTACAGTGCAATTAGAGCTGCACGACAGAAACACCTCTTCACTGTGAGAGCAGTCATGACTTGTTAAGTAGCTACAGGAGGACCAGAACGATTTAATGCAAAAAACATCGTCAAGTTTTATAGAGTAGAGGTTTTGTCTGGACGTCCAGATATCGCCACTTCTCCAGCTTACAAGTTCTGTAAACCCGATTTCTCTACATATTGCAGTACCTGTGTTGTCACTGAAAAGATCATCACAGACTGTACCTCCGTTATAGAGCACTAGACCCTCTTGGTGTGAGGACATTATCGTACTTCCATCCTCATTCACCAGTATTAAACCACAACCTGAAGGTTTATTCGATATCTGAAAGTTTATTCAAATTGAGAACTACTACTTCCCAACTCCTTTTAATTCAGCGATCAAAAACTACAATTTGATTCGTCTCTGAAAGTCGAAGGATTATCAAGTAACTATCGATTGCCTAAGATGTTTTTTTTTCTGATTACAAAAAACAAAATGTTTGCCCACTAATTCTGTGAAGAAACCCGCTGGACACAAATTGTGTCCCTTGTTTGACTCTACTTAAGAAAACTACAACTTTTAAACAATCTGAAACCCACAGGTTCCACTAACAAAAACCAGGACACTCTTGTCTTTTGATCTTAAAATTTTCAAAGACCCATGCTTTAAGCTTTATTTAAAAATTCATTGCTCTTAATGAGACGATACATTCACTACTAGCAGGGACCTCGTCCTCCCTTCATTCATCTCCCATCCTTTCTCCGTCTTCGTTCCTCCTTCTTCCCTCCGCCGCCCTCCCTTCTTCCTAGTCCCTTTCCTCTTCTACCTCTTTTCTAATATGTACTTATTATCCTATCCTCGAGCTTCCTCGACCTTTCTATCCTCCGTCCGCCCTCCTCCACTACACCCCCCATCTAGCGTACCAGTTTTAGCTGTAAAACAAAGTTAATATGTTAATGATTTGCAGTCCGCCCAGAAATTTGTGTGTCCTCGGAGGATCTCTATAAAGTGATAGTATAATCTTGATAATATTCACATGAGTCCACGTATCTTATTATCACTCAATACCTACTTTGGCTGGCTGGTTCGTGTCAGCTGTCAAAAGCTATTACGTCACCATGCCACCTATAGTTTTCACGACCCCCTAAATTTTGATAAACCCCTCAATATATATATTATATTACACATGAAAATAACAACCTCTCAATAATCAATATAACCCCTCCTTATTGCGGTCGCGGAACAAAAAGAAAGCAGACAAAGTTTGGAAACTCACCACAGTGTGAAATAAGTAAAGAAACACAAAAATTTTTTTTTTTTTAGAGAAACACAAAAATTTTTTATTTATCGCCACAATCAATTCATAAAAATATTGTCTAATTCTTTAATGACACAAAGTTCATAATTCAACTTAAAGATATAGTAAAAGTAATAAATCGTAAGACTATTAGTATCACCAATATTCCGAGATTTGGAAGTAGCATTGAACAAAATAGGGGAACCAGAGCAAGCGGAAATAACTTGTCTTAGCAATTTTATGTGACAGTGAGATGTGCCTCCCAAATTACAAGATAATAGGAGGAACTTCGACTGCAATCAAGAATCTTAATTTGAGTATTTTCAGGGCTGCTTTTTAAAAGTGAAATTTTACATAATAATAAATACATAATACGCTGCTTCCTGGCTGGCGTAACCAGTCCTTTAGTAGCTTAATTTACTGGATTAGATAATGCTGCTGAGAGGTAAATCCACGACAGAAACTTTTGTTTTTGGCAAAGCTGTATCTACAGTACTGAATAATACATAAACTTTTGACAGGGCTGCTACTATTAAGATTCTAGTTTTAAAAAACAAACCCAAGCACCACCTAGCGCGACACAGTCTGTGAAATCTGTAACTAATAACTATCTGACCGTTTTAGTAATGAAACTATCTGTCACATTGTCCGTTATCTCTCTGTGGCTCTAAATGCCACCTTTTCGAATACGATAGTATCAATGATTTGAAATTCCATTTATCGTGCGTTCGTGCAATGCAAAAAGATGCAAATTTAGGTCACTCCCTTATATATATTAGACGGGACAGCCTGAGGTGCTCATATCCTTTTCTGTAATCCTGAGCAACTCCGTACCAAGGCACTAAACTAACTCTAGGGGGGTTAATCTTACGAGCCAGGGAGTGTGAATTTCCGGCCGAATCTGCACCAGACACCTAGTTTGGTGACTGACCGACTCTGCCGCATGGGAGGCGTAAATGAAACCACTGCACCACCCAGCCGACCATAAATCGTGCAAAATTCAATTCACGTGGCTTTTATATTAGAACCCTCAGGACAGGTCCAACAAGACTCCATATCTTCAGATTTGTAGGTGTCTTCTTGACAAGGAGCGCAAGAACATGCCAGTCTTGTGATATTGTTCCAGTTCCAGATCTTTCCTGCTGGACAACTACAGGAAACTTCGTTTTGACAATACTAGACATGGTATTCACCGACAAACACATGGACCTCCCCTTAGGAAGGTTTCACGGACAACCATACTATATCGGCACACGCGATCGCCATACCGAGAATTGTTGATAAAAGTTTACTGATCAAGCGCCCAGTAAGATGTAAATTTTGCGCCCACGTACCGTTAATATTGGCGCGCACGTACTGTTTCTTGAGACGCGCATCTTAAGGTGTGCCAGCTTTTCTTGTCTCCTGGAGATTTTGTCATGCATGCAGCATGGTCTGAAACTAATGAAATATATAAGTGTACTGAACTTTTAGTTAGTCGAACAAAGAGTATGTCACGTGACAAGATGTCTTTCATCCCCAGTAGGTTTAAAGATCGGGGATTCGAGTATGGGAAGTCCGAAGTGGTTTTGATTGTCGAAGATTGTCGATCGTAAAAAAGTAGTCAAGTATTCCAGTTATCCTATTTTATTCCAGTTATCCTACAAACAAAAAAAATAACAAACAAACAATCACCTCGTTACCCCAGGTGCCGGGACGAGCGACCCCCACAAAAGAGCTCTACCACCGTCTCCTGAACTTGCTGATGAGCGTTACGGGCACATGGCCGGAAGAACTGCTTCTTTTCGAAAAATATCTGGCTGAGCATGGCCCTGACGATGGTTACCCGCTCATCATTAACGACCTTCACTTCTGGGTGGAGGTTGGTTAGGGGGCTGGAGGTTGGTTAGGGGGTGAAGGTTGGTCAGGGGGAGTGGAGGTTGGTTAGGGGGGATGGGAGGGTTGGGTTGGGGGTGGTTGGGTTAGGGGGGTGGAGGTTGGGTTGGGGGTGGTTGGTTTAGGGGGA
>JH153945.1:95790-106580 GCA_000226015.1 Mnemiopsis leidyi | reverse complement strand
GGGGTGGAGGTTGGTTAGGGGTGGAGAGTTGGTTAGGGGGTGGAGGTTGGTTGGGGGTGTTGTTACTGGTTAATGAGGGGGTCTACATATATGCTGCTGTGGTTCCTGGGCATATTGAACTGCAATAAATTTCAATTCTTAACATCGATAAGCTATACTGTACGCTCGATCCAAGCTCAGAGTGCTCACATAATTCTTGAAATGTGGTTATTGTCCTAGGTGCAGAGATACAAGGACATGCATCACACCGATACCGACCCTGATTTCATCTACCGGAAGTTGGAGGCAATCATCGACTGTTATCTGGATCCCCAGATTCCCACCGAACCTCCTCCGGAAAAGGTCCGATTTTTGGCTCGTGAAATTTTACTCTGAATTGTTATCTTAACAGTGTTACGATATAGCACACAAATTTTTTGTTGGCTCGAGTCGATATTGTGACGTGATTTCTGAATTTTTCTGCAATCTCTGACTACCTACTTAGCTACTTAATGCACGGTTTTTTGAGGATGGAGTTAAACACGGATGTCAAAAATTTCGAGTGGTCGTACGATTAGTATTTTGTATTGTCAAACCACTGGATACAAACTAACAATAATACAGTTAATTTTTCAATTTCTAACTATCAACATTCCATTTAAATAGTTACCACGGTAACAGGTAACGTCCCACTAAAACAGTAACCATGTTAACAAGTAACATTCCATTTAAATAGTTACCACGGTAACAAGTAACGTCCCACTCTAACAGTAACCACGGTAACAAGTAACATCCCACTGAAAATTTAACCACGGTAACAAGTAACATTCACTCTAACAGTAACCACGGTAACAAGTAACATCCCACTCAAACAGAAACCATGGTAACAAGTAACATCTCACTCAAAGAGTAACCACAATAACAAGTAACATCCCACTAAAACAGTAACCATGGTAACAAGTAACATACCGCTAAAACAGTAACCACGGTAACAAGTAACATCCCACTAAAAGAGTAACCACAATAACAAGTAACATACCGCTAAAACAGTAACCATGGTAACAAGTAACATTTCACTAATACAGCCAGCTAATCTATCTCCGGCTGTGTCCCCGACCCCCTCAATGGTGTCGAAAGGACATTCCAGCAATCCAGAGAGTCCTGTCCAGAGTAAGATCGACATCACCAGCACAGCTGAGAAACAGAAGAAACTTCCGTGGGCACAGCGCAAACAGGTGCACAATCTTTAAATCGTTTTATTTGACGATAAATTTTGTGTCTTTTGACGTTTAGTCGAACATACATAATCAAATTTACAAGTTTAACGTTTTAAACTGTGGTTATGAGTACTAGGAGTTGGGACTAGGAACATGTTTGTTTCACATACTTCAACACTGAACTTAAGCTCGCAGCAACTTAATATAGGCATGTATATATATAGCTTATATTTAGTTGCTGCGAGCTTAAGGTCAGTGTTGAAGTATGTGTAAAAAGCTATAAGCTACCCTAACCAGCGAAACATGTCTGCTGCGGAATGCGGATCCGATCGGACTCTGGCGGATTATTCGGCGGATACAATTGGATTTGCCAGAATGCCAGAGTCTGGGCGTATCTTTTAGCGGAAACTTAGGCGGATCGGATCGGATCGGATTCGCGGCGGACAAGTTCCGACAATTATAGTCCAATAAACATTGACATTAAGTAAAAATCTATATTTAAAATCTGAACGTTGACGTTAAGTTCGCAGCAACTGCAGGTCGATCTGACAGTGGACATCGGACAGAAAATCTCCAACAGATTGTCCACTCCTGGCGGCCACCTCGACAAGGACATGAGTCACTACGACGAGGCCCAGAAGATGGTTCTTAAAGAGCTGGTTCCTTTCTATGCAGGGTTAGTCTTAGAGATGTTACAGATGTTACTCTTTTTACCTTTTTTATCCAGGGTCTGTTATTTGTTTGCATAAAGAATGATGAAAAGATTTCGTCAATAGTTGGGCTTTCGTGATCGAAAAACAATTTTAATCTGCCTTTGGTATGTTTTTTAAACCGCAGTTTCCAAGAACACAAATGATAGCCACAAGAAACTTCGCCTTTTTTGCAACCCCCTCCACCAACTTAATCCTTTTTAATTTCGTTGGCCGGTCAATTTCTAGAGCCGCATTGTAATTTCAGAATCATCTCTAATTAGCCGCCCTACAGTCTTGCATGAACTATGTTAAGCATCACAATAAGCAGCATTAAAACTTGTAGAATTTCTATTTGTTAACGGCCCGTACCCGATTGTTAAATACTTTGTCTAGGAGGTGGTTGCTACTGTCTATAATTTGTCGTGTTAATCAGCACTCACCTCCTGATAAGAGTGTTTCTACCTCGAATCTCGAATTTGTTCCAATTTATCAAAGTTTACGTAAACGTGAATGATTCGGTTCGCTCCGCCTGTTATAGAATTACGCTGTATTAAAAATCAGTTGGTTGATCGGAGTTGATAACATCACATCCATGTCCTTTCAGCGCTCCTTCTGCCCCGATAAGTCCCCTTATCAACTGTGTCACGTTTCACTTTTACAACACAATAGAAAAAGGTATTTCTGGGAAAGAGTCACAAATTCTGAACAAGGAGAGGCTTAAAAGCACTGTTTTCTTGATTTGCATTGGTTGATATTTGTGGCCCCTTCCTGAAAATACCTTTCTTTATCAGAATACGTTAAGTGTGATGTTACACTCAACATTGTGCCTCTCATCGAGTTGTGTCCCCAGATTTGCTAACCAACAAGATGGTGTAGGTTACTAGGGTGAGGGTTGCTATGGTGAGGGTTGCTATGGTGAGGGTTGCTATGGTGAGGGTTGCTATGGTGAGGGTTGCTATGGTGACGGTTGCTATGGTGAGGGTTACTATGGTGAGGGCTGCTATGGTGCGGGTTGCTATGGTGAGGATTGCTATGGTGATGGTTGCTATGGTGAGGGTTGCTATGGTGAGGGTTGCTATTGTGAGGGTTGCTATTGTGAGGGTTGCTATTGTGAGGGTTGCTATTGTGAGTGTTGCTATGGTGATGGTTGCTATGGTGAGGGTTGCTATGGCGAGGGTTGCTATGGTGAGGTTGCTATGGTGATGGTTGCTATGGTGATGGTTGCTATGGTGAGGGTTGCTATGGTGATGGTTGCTATGGTGAGGGTTGCTTTGATGAGGGTTGCTATGGTGAGGGTTGCTATATGGTGTAGGTTTCAGCATCGTGCCCCTGACACAGGTCTCTCCCCCAGATTCGCTAACCAACAAGACAGCAAGTCCGCAAGGCTGAGCCAGTGTAAAGTGTGCCCACAGATCAACGTGCCAATCCAGAAAACTATCAAACAGCCGCAATGCCACACAGGTAAGCGGGGTACTAATACCGGAGGAGTAATTTGTCTTTTTTATAATTAGTCTTCTTTAGTTCCTTGTTTTTGTTTTTCTTCTTGAGTTCTTGGTTTTTGTTTTTCTTCTTTAGACCTTTAGTTCTTTGTTTTTGTTTTTCTTCTTTAGTTCTTTGTTTTTGTTTTTATTCTTTAGTTCTTTGTTTTTGTTTTTCTTCTTTAGGTCTTTGTTTTGTTTTTCTTCTTTAGTTCTTTGTTTTTTCTTCTTTAGTTCTTTGTTTTGTTTTATTCTTTAGTTCTTGTTTTCGATTTTATTCTTTAGTTCTTTGTTTATGTTTTTCTTCTTTAGTTCTCCTTTTTTTAGTTCTTCGTTTTTGTTTTTCTTTTTATTAGTCTTCATTAGTTTAGTTCTTTTTTATTTTCTTCAATAATAATTAGTCTTCTTTATTTTTTGATTTTATTTTTCTTGCTTTTTTCTATTTATTCCAATTTACACTCCCTATAATCTCCTAATTATATTATTGACTTAACACAGCTGACTCCCCCGACTACTCTTATTACAGACCTGAATTATTGTGATGTTTACGTACTTAACACCCCATTAAGTTATTAACACGACACCTTTTTTCAGTAAACAGAAAGTGGGTTGGGTCGCCCAGCAGTGATACCGTACTCGTATTCCCTCTTCCCACTGCAGCGTCAGCTAACAAGCCTAAACACATTATATCTCACAAGGAGCACTTCACTTTCACGTTGGAGCACGGCGTCACGTGGACTAAGGTTTGTTAATACATGGAGTCACTTAGATTTGCTAAACTTGGCGTCACGTGGACTAAGGTTTGTTTATACATGGAGTCACTTAGATTTGCTAAAGTTGGCGTCACGTGGACTAAGGTTTGTTTATACATGGAGTCACTTAGATTTGCTAAACTTGGCGTCACGTGGACTAAGGTTTGTTTATACATGGAGTCACTTAGATTTGCTAAACTTGGCTATATATACTTGCTAAACTTGGCGTCACGTGGACTAGGGTTTGTTTATACATGGAGTCACTTAGATTTGATTTACTTAGCGTGTTTTACACGTTTTTGTTTATTAAAGTTTATTGATTTTCATGGATTTATTCCGTTTCAGCATGTGGACGAAGACATGATCTCTGCAGCGAACAGCGAAGATGGAATGCCGCCTGGTCGACCTGATCCCTCCAAGGTGCGTGCTCGTTAAGTACACCCGGTAACCATGGTGACAAGATTTCGTCACGTGACCAGTACTTATAGGGCGCATAGTAACCATGTTCGCTGGAAAGTGCCGTACCAAGCAGTGGATACTGGATTGAAATGCTACCTTATCCAGAACATTCTACCAAACACCATGTGTTTTGACGGTTCTTTGTTAGTTTTACAATTACAGAACATGGAAAGTCAGTGAATTGTGGGAAGAATGCTCAATTTGAGCTTGATTGTTAAAATGTGTTGAAATGCGAAAAATGTTTTCAGGTGTTGAGTCCGCAAAAATAAAATGCATGTTCAAAGTTCATAGTTCTTTAAACTGTTTTAAACAAACGCTTTTTGTTATAATTCTTGATGCAAGCGGTTTCCAGGGTCGAGATAATATGTGTCATTTGGATTTGGTATCTGTTAAGTTATATTGTGTGTAATTTTCTATAATTGTGTGAATAGCGTGTAAATAAATTCTTATCAGCTTGTTTAGAATCGAATTGATCTGATAAGGATTATCATTTAAGTCGATTTTTATCAGCAACCTTCGACATCTCATTGTATTCTTCCTGCAGTTCAATTTTCGCTCACAGCCGTTAGTCAGTAGCACGGCATGCATGAATTTGTGCCTATAAATTTCAAACTCTTTAAAAGATTTGCATTTTATTTCATTGAAAGATCATATAAAATAATCCATTCTTCGATCCATAGCGATCCGTGATTAACCAACTACACTCAGTGCATAGCCATGTGATTGGATATAAGCGATGTTGTGCAGCAAAATGGTCTCTAACTGCAAGGAACAGTGGTAAGTATTACACCGTGTATCCTACGTTAGCGCCTGCCCAGCCCACCGCAGCCTGTTGTAACACGGTTTTTCTTGTGGTTACTTAAGTGTGTTACAAGGTTGTCGTGGTTACTCAAGTGTGTTACTCAAGTGTGTTACACGGTTGTCGTGGTTACTCAAGTGTGTTACTCAAGTGTGTTACACGGTTGTCGTGGTTACTCAAGTGTGTTACTCAAGTGTGTTACAAGGTTGTCGTGGTTACTCAAGTGCGCTGCGTCGTTACGTGGATATCAACACGGAGCTACTCGGTGATCTTGGTCACTATAGCGTCACCATGGAGACACAGGTCTTTGCGTTTTAAACTTTCGGCAGCTGATCTGATTATTTTTGAACATTTCGCAATATGTATTATCTGCTGAGTGCTCGGAATCGAACACTGAAATTAATGGGGGACGGTTTCAGAAAAGGAATGTCTCTAAGTTTTCTTATCAAAATCATTTTCCAATTAAACAACTGGAATATATTTTTGATGTACGTTCCGTGAAAACCTGACCTTGTAAAAAACCGCCGAACGTTGAATCCTTTTCATGATATTCACATGTCGGAATACAGTGCAACAAGCTCGTTTGATACAGCAAAATTGATCATGTCTGTCATTGCTTAATCATCTTGAAGAATTTAGAATCAAAATCAAGCGCTCTTTGGGCTATGTGTAAGAAATTTAATTTCTTTGCTACATTATTATAAATACATCTGGCCTACTCCCAATTTGAATCAATATTTCGAATAATCAGGCTAACTATAGAACTATTGAGTATTGACCCAAAATTCGGTATGTTAAGAACGTACTTAGACGCATTTCTATGCTGAAGGGAATGCTGATGATGCCTCTTATCATCAAGGGCACCCGGTTTAAAAGTCCAAGTACTATTACTATCGAGGTATCGCCTTACAACTCGAGAAAGGAAATTTTTAAAACCATAAGGAAATTAGTTACCTTTGTACGTTCGCAGGCTGAAAAACTGAAAGCAGAAATATGATATTCATGATATACTTGTATCATTAAATATTTTTGCTCGAGTTTCTAAAAATCGTGCTCTTGTGATGTATGTCATGCTATATCCCACCTTTTTGTACATTTATTTCACATCTCGATTTGTCAATTTTGTCCCAAAGCATTAGATCCAAGGAAGTCAACGTGTAGAAGCTTTATTTTTATTGATACAAGATGTGTGTTACCACACTTGCAGTCCTATTTCTGATTAAACTAATAAAGAAATCCCTCTACTTCACGGCATGGTAGTCTTTGAACTTGAGTTTTTTCAGGAAACTGTCCAGTCTGAGATGCCTAATAAGGTAACCTGCCAGAATTGTGTTTTGTCACTCAGCAGTTGTATTCACGCTTGTTTGAGGTCGACAAATCTTAAAATACGGTTTTCTTTTTGCCTGTAGGTTTTATTGTATGTTTCAAACTCCACTTGACGTCTTCACTTCGACCGCTTTAAACCAGCAATAAAACACAATTAATGGGTAATTTAATAGAGGTATCTCTAATTCTGGTTGTCCTACCAACAGAAAGGGAAACTACGAAGAGGCTTTTCAACCGCGTGGTACTTAGCTCCTCGCTTTGTCATCCCTCAGTGATCCTCACTACCTGCCTTCGTAGCTCCTGCTAATCTAGCTCAGGTCTGAAAAGTTGTCTTGGCGTCTGTTTGGGTATTCAGTGTTCGAGTACAGTGAAGCATTTACTTTTAGATCACATAGTGTCAAATAGTGTCACATAGTGTCACGTAGTGTCACATAGTGTTACATAGTGTCACATAGTGTCACATAGTGTCACATAGTGTCACATAGTGTCACGTAGTGTCACATAGTGTCACATAGTGTCACATAGTGTCACATAGTGTTACATAGTGTTACATAGTGTTACATAGTGTCACATAGTGTCACATAGTGTCACATAGTGTCACGTAGTGTCACTATAGTGTCACTATAGTGTTACATAGTGTTATATAGTGTCACATAGTGTTACATAGTGTCACATAGTGTTACATAGTGTCACAGAGTGTTACATAGTGTCACACAGTGTCACATAGTGTCACATAGTGTCACAGAGTCATATATTAGTATAACAGTATCTTATCCTTAGACTTCACTGTATCTGTGTTTATGTCACACCAAGTTTTTTGCCACACCCACATTTTGTAAAACACACTTTTCAAGTTTTTAATGATTTTGACGGTAATGCCAACACATTCATGATATTGATAAGTGTAGAGTACGGTGGTGCTCGTGAAAACCTATTTTCTGCTTTGTCAACCAAACTTTCAGCAGCGGTAAAGTGCGAAGCATTTCGTCTTGACCCAGCGTTGCACTGTTTGAAGTCGGAATTTGTCACCTATATCCGGGCAAGCCGAACAGCAGTGCTACCACTGTCCACTGCATCAAACTATTCCGCCGACTTTGCCTTTCGCTGTCTCCACTAGCATATTTCACTTCAACTACATCTAGTCGTATTTGTCTTGTTTTAAATTTCAGATCTAAACCACATCCTGGTTCTCGTTCTCCATGTGTTGGGTTGACGTAATTTCCGTAGTTCAACTTTATAATACCACTCCGGAACTCTCAGGTTGTCCTCGACTTACCGGAAAGAAAGAGACAGCTATGGAGCTTCCTGTAGCTATAGCGACCAAAGGTTCTTGCTATAGCAACTAAAGGTTCTTGCTATGGTAACTATAGCTGTGGAGGAAACTACGTCTCGTAATTGCTACATACTTTCAAAGTCCTATTCAATTCAGAGTCGGTACTGGGAGATAGTGGATCTTATCATGTGGAGACAGTTTCGCAGACCACTAGCCACCTCATGTCATGTTGTACAGATGTTGTACATTCTACCACCCCCCCCCCCCCCCTGAGTGGAAGAGCTTGGTCAGAACAAAGGAGTAGAACTCTGAAGTACCAGCTGGCGAGGGAAACTGGAGAACAAACTACTGAGCTCCTCACTGTGGACCTGCTGTAGTGCTGTATTGTACCCGCTCCGAATCGCCATTTTATCCTTTAATCAATCCTCCTTGTTTCACTGCAAATAGAGCCCAGTAATTCCATTATAACAATTAGACCCCTGCCTCACCAGCGCCTCTACTCAAAGGGCCCAGCTTTTCTTTTGTAATTCTTCATCAAACTCTGTTCAATTTTACTTCTCGTTTTACAGTTAATCTCAGTAAGTGTTGACTGTTAATGAAGTTTTGTGTGTTCGAAAGATATTTGTTACTAAGCATGTTCTGACCTGAGTTCATCTTTCTTAAATAGATTCCGGCGACAATTAAGTCTTCGCTAACAGCACGTAGAGGCCCTAATGGAACCTAAAATATTAGACTTGTAATCAAACGCCAGGCCATGTGTTGAAAGTTTGGGGTTATGACATTTGCCGTTAACCTGAATGTTGACTTAGAGTCTGCTAAACTTTCCGTTATGCCAATGTTCAAACCAAACCTCTCGTTACTTGCAATATGTTGGTGTAACCTAGGGCCCACAAGGTCTAGACGTTTTCAGAAGAAGGGGCAGGCGACTTCACGTTAGGCGCTGCTAGGCTGGAGTGTCCGGGTGTCCCTGGCGCCCCCCAGTCTGTATACCCCAGTCCCGCTGTATGCGGAGGAGGAAGTACCGAACTGTCTAGTTCACTCCCCTCTCTCTCTTGACTCTGGTGCTCTCAGTGTATGATGTGTTCAGTTCTCACGCTGGTTTCCCGCCGGTCTTTGTCCTTCTGAATCCATCTTAAGACGAACCTCATATCCGCATTTATGCAAATTCTGCATCACTACATATCCGGATATGCTGCATCACTGCATCAGACTTGATATGCAGTGATACTGATAGCAAATAGACCTTTATACGCTCGCTTTTATGGACATTTGTGGGGCATTAAGCAGACATCTTCACTTTTTGGGGAAATTTGCTATATTTTTGCAGGTATCTACGAACCTCTACCAGTTCAACGTTGAGAATGTTAGAATGTTCTAACATATTGGAAATTTTTTGAAATCTTGAAAAAAATTTAAACATCTTGAAAATTTATTATTCGAGCTAGGCTTAGGCTCTGCAATAGTTTTGTCCCTTATCAGATGGATAATCCTTTTTGTTTGATAAGTTGAAACGCATTTTTTATCGTGCATTACTACATCCTTTCAATACATCTTGAAGTAAATCGTATAATTTTACCTCTAATTGTTATTATAAGCTCGCCACCAGTATTTTCATAGTCTTATACCAATTAAGGTCGTTGATTTTATTCATCTTCGTCGATCCATCAAGAATAAAACGGTTCTTTAAAACGGTCTATTATTTTTAAATTACTCCTTTTTGTTGTAGAATGTTCACAACTGACTCAAGGCGTTACCGGCGCTGCGTGGCCTCCCTAGTCTCTTCTTGTACACAGACTGAGGTTCTCAGGCAAAAAGGGCGGACACATTACACCCAAGTCTTGGGTTTTTGAAAGATTATTCTTATGCCAATTAATAACGTACTATTTGTTCTAGGAAGATAACTAAAGTGAAAAACTTTATTTGTCGGTAAAAATTACCTTCGAATTCCATTTCCCTCTCTCCTCAAGTTTTCAGCTATCATATACCTCTAGGAATCACCAATATAACCGAAATTCTGGCTTCAGTTGCGCTTCTTTTTGTTCCCCAGCTTCTCTTATCTCTAGGACGTGGAGCTCGTGCCACTGACAGTAAACTTTCAGCAATACTTTACAGTACTTTACCCTTCACGGACTGATGGGTATCTGCTAGGCAGCAGACAGTGCCAGAGTACCCGCTGAAATGTGGTCCTATAAAGAGAACTGCTAACAAACTAAACTTGTCCTTATTTCAAGTTTTGAAAAGTCAGCCCAGCTTTGTAGTTAGGAAATTGTGTTTACGGACACTAACCTTGTGAGGTTACAAAATACAAGATTTATTGTGTTCTGATTGATATGCAGATTTCAATCCGGGATCTTTTGTTCAGCTATTAAATCTATGAATAAATCTGTGAATAAGTAATTGGTTTAAGTCCGAGCCCACTATCCTGTCTTTCTTTACAGACTTTGAAGTTTTCCAGCAATTTAGCACCTCCTTCATAGTCCTTCCTTCCTTTCTATTTAATTCCTTGCCGGCATGCCCCATCCCCTTGTGGCCCCTCAGCTTGTGGGAAGCCCTGTTGAATATTCAGTGAGCCAATGTTGTCTTAATTAGCAAGGTTAATTGAATTTCAGATTTCGCCACGGAGTTTCTTTTTCTGTGTCGTGTTATCTCCTTAACATTAACAATTGGGTGACCATATGACGATATTTGAGTATTTGGTAGTGGAAGTGAAAAGGGTTGTGTGTGTGTGTGTGTGAGAGAGAGAGAGAGAGAGAGAGAGAGAGAGAGAGAGAGAGAGAGAGAGAGAGAGAGAGAGAGAGAGAGAGAGAGAGAGAGA
>JH153945.1:70478-90110 GCA_000226015.1 Mnemiopsis leidyi | reverse complement strand
TAGTGTTAGAGCGAGCTAACAGCTAGTGTTAGAGCGAGCTAACAGCTAGTGTTAGAGCGAGCTAACAGCTAGTGTTAGAGCGAGCTAACAGCTAGTGTTAGAGCGAGCTAACAGCTAGTGTTAGAGCGAGCTAACTGCTAGTGTCTACTCTCTTACTATTCCTCGTGTTGACACTTCAACTTAATATGCCCGGTAATTAGTTACTCTATCTCCCTTGGCAACAAGTCTCTTTGTTTGGCTCTACAGGACTTTATTGTTAAAGTCCCGGACTTACTTCCTTGGTCCTGCCCCTAATTTATAGCAACCTCATGTTATTGTCTGTCACCATTCAAGTCAGTTCAACTTTTATGTTGTCCTGACACAGACAATACGGGGCTCATTTGTCATTTTCTTGGAATGTCACCGATCTCATCTAGAGCTGTTGAGCATAACTAGATCCAATTACTGTCCTCACTTTCATATGTAAGATAATTGATGCATCGTGATAGGTTTTCCTGTTTTGGGACGTTGGTAACCACGGCAACGGGGTGTAAATATCTTCCAGAACAAGTTAAAGCAAGCAGAAGTCAGGTAGCGCATCTACTTCCAACAATCACGTCAGTCCTTCATTTGGTTTTAACAGATCTACTTGCCGTTGAGCGTGACCGGTTACCCGTATACTATAGTCGACCGAGAAGGAGGGAGAGAGTGCTTGTCACTGACAATAATTACATGTTAGTTGTAACGACTGGCAAGCTTCCATCTGGTCTAGATGTTATTGACCGTTAGTCTCCTTTCACAGATCTTTTAACAACCAGTCATGTAAGCTTGTTGCGTATTGATGACCGTTACCATGGTAGCGAGCACGTGGTCGCGCCTCGCGAGCACTGATTGGCCACCAGCTCGTCGTTCTGGCCGAGCAATCACGTGGGCGTCACGTGATAAGAGATAAGCTGAATAGGGACCAACGCGCTGCATGCTGCCTGTCCTACTTCAAATACTCTGCTTTCAAGGCTAAACGTGTAGTGCACTTTTGTGATGTTTTCAGTTGCCCGGTGTGTTGCTAGGGTTCCTGATAGTTGCCGAGCTATGACCTCACCACGGTATAAATGTCCTCCTTCCTCCACCTCCCTCTCGGGCTGCTCTCTCCTAATGTTTCTCTTTTCCTTGTCTTTCAACACTTTCTTCTTTATGTGATCGATCAAGTGGTCGCCACACATGTCAGCTCTTGTAGCCTTATCCTGGTTTCTTTACGGCAGATAACAACCGGTATCAACCACTTAGCTGATAGTCCCTGCTCTGTCCCCCACCACTTAGCCGATAGTCCCTACTCGGTCCCCCACCATTTAGCCGATAGTCCCTGCTCTGGCTGCTCTATTCAACCCGCCCCAATTTCACTTTCCCACCACTTGCCCTGATACATCTAGTCAGTTCTTGTCATGGCAAAATACGATTTTATCACAAATTTATTGCCGAAATACATTTTCGTCACGCACGTATAGTTTGCTAAGGTTAAACCAACTAAATGAGTCACGTACGTATAGTTACCTAACGTTAGACCAACTAAATGAGTCATGTACGACAATCAAGAGAAAATACCTGCTTATCGCGCTCCCTGAAGTTGTCCAATCAACCATTTACCACTTTAAGAGGGCTATAATTGCTATACATGATACATGGTATCCTGCCGCTATATTAGGGGAAGGAAATTGATTACCGGCTCAAGAGAAGGTCCATTAAGAGACCGGCAGCAAGACGCTTCAATCATTTTCCGGCTCGAGCCCTTCACATCCCAGTGACCTGGAACCCTGGGGGTGGTATCCGACTTGGGTCCTTGGTCAGAGTCTGTCGTCATTTTACTCCTGGTTTTATAATAACCGTGTTTGGATACCTTGCTCTGTCGACATTTTGCTCCTCGTTACTTAGTAACCGTGCTTGGATATCTTGCTCTGTTGACATTTTATTCCTGGTTACTTAGTAACCGTGCTTGGATATCTTGCTCTGTTGACATTTTGCTCCTCGTTACTTAGTAACCGTGCTTGGATACCTTGCTCTGTCGACATTTTGCTCCTCGTTACTTAGTAACCGTGCTTGGATATCTTGCTCTGTTGACATTTTATTCCTGGTTACTTAGTAACCGTGTTTGGATACCTTGCTCTGTTGACATTTAAGTCCTGGTTACTTAGTAACCGTGTTTGGATACCTTTGCAGTTGGCTTGTTTTTTATTTCGTTGCACTAACTTTGACCTGTTGTGATTTCGTTTTTGGTGACAATCCTTAGTGATGAGCTCTACTCCATTTTACGTCACTTTGTATCCTGAACAACCTCATTTGTCTCAATCAAGATCCTTAATCAAATTTGAAGCAGCAACTAAAAGATCGGGGTCACAGTCGATTTTAGGGAGGTGATCGTATTTCAAACGTTCTTCCGGACGATTAATTCAGGATTGTCATCCGACACCGGGTTGTTTTCATTCTCTACCTCTGTTATCAAACAGTAACCGGTAATTGGTATTCAATGACGCTATAAAAGTTTTAATGTCACACCCGCCCCCATAGATTCAATTGTCAGGTTGTTTCTGATAGTAATTCTGTGTATTTCGTCTCTCTGTCGCAAGGCACGGAGGGGGAGGATTGAGGGGTGTTTGGTTTGCTAGGTAACCCTGGTGTCCTGCACCTGACCCGATACCCCCTACAGGGCCGAGTTAGTCCCGTAATCTGATTTACCTAGATGTAGGAACTAGGTGACATGATGGTAATAGCGTTGGTGCCATGACAACGCCAGTTCCTCTTCGTTTGAAGTTGATTTGCCAGACGGATTTATAGTTAAGATACGAAGATTGATTGCTACCTAATCTCGTATGTCTCGAGCCGATGCCATTTTCCTATAGTTGCTATGTTGTGTCCCTTTCTGTTTCTATGTGTTGCTGGTGAACTGTAAATAAACATATCGCTGCTTATTGATTGCTCGCTAATTTTGACGCTTAAGTCGCCACTTTGTTAATACCTAGATATTATGGTCGCATAGCTTCAATTTATCCGGTTATAACGGTCAACACTTCAATTTATCCGGTCATAACGTTCAATACTCCCTAAACCACCCCCCTCCCAGTTTCCGGCATTTCTCTCCAAACCCAGGTGGTATGGTGGTTCTGGTTGCACGTGTGGAATATTAGTTGACACATACACAGTACATCTTGCCCTCTCAGCACCTACTTTCACTCATTCCCAACCCCCCTCTTATCTACCCGACCCCACTTGTCGTCGCTCCGTCCCCGCGTTTTCTTCGGGCGATGTCGTCATACCCCGCTCTAACAGCATGACAGTTTCCGGCTCCTGACCTCCTGAACAAATATAGTGCGGTTGTAGCAACGTACCTTGTATTTAGTGAGCTCTCAACTAATAGCAACTTCTATTATAGCAAGGTCTGGCCTGGTTCTGGAGATTTAGACCTGGCATTATACGGATATATCATTCAGCGAGAACACATATTTTGATAGGTGTAGTCCAGTGTAAGAGTGTTGACAACCTTGGCAATTCTCAATTTTATCAAGTTGGGGGTTCGTGACAACCTCCCGCACATCCCTTGCTTCTCAATACAAGGTTTAATGTAGACCCTCTGGGTAAGTTCAGAGTCGGCACGTCTTAACCGGGTGTTTGTTCGGGGTTTAACATGTCCCGGACTGGGGACGGATAGTTTCCGTTATCCGGCCCGAGTATTCTGCCTCCTCCTCCGTTTAAAGGTCGCTTTTCTGCTTCGTCAGCTGTCAGGCAAATCTGGAGAGAAGCCAGGGCGTTCTTTAACTGGGTTTCTGATGTTACATGTGCTATAAGAGATATATAATTACATTTTTGAAAGTCTTCTCTGCCCTGGTTTATCTCTGTACCTTGGTTTACCACGGGACTTGCCTCGTGTCCTCCCCACTTCTCTTATCTTCGCTCCCCAAATTGTATTAGTGCCACCGGCCGCTGATCAGCGTTCCTCCGACCCCCCGCCCCTTTCAGGTCACGAGATTACCTGGTATGTACTCCCGACCTGCTTTCTGCCGCCGTTTTTGAAGCTTGCCAAGCTTTCCGGAGAGTCGCTAATAAAGTGTTACTCCAACGTAGCTCGTAGGTTTAGACCAGTCATTTCGGCGGGTTCTAACGGAAATGTTGTATTTTATTTGTCCACTTGTTCGGTTTGATATCTGATCCGATGGATGAAGTGGGACCGAGAATCTAATGCCTCGGAAGCCGGGCCCTTATCTTGCCTCTGCAGCTGGTCCCGGATTTAATTAACTTAAAACTTTATCTCCCATTTCCTTTTCACTGACTCGAACGCCATTCTGTTCTAGTGCACTTGAGTTTTGCTTCGCAGTACCGGCCTCGGTGTCAGCACTGCAGTCACATGGTTTACGGAACGTTAAAAGTTCAACTTCCAACTTTGTTAGATTCTGTTCCGAATTCAAATTGTAAATACCTTCATGTAGAAATAGAAATTTGTTTCGCTCAAGATTATATCGCTTTAATTATAGTTTGTCGATCCTAAAATCATCATGCATTATCTACTCTATGGTATCTCGACAACTAATTCCTATTGGTTACTTGCTTTCATTAATTCGATTATTGCCTACATTAGATCATCCCTGATTTACTTAAGTTAAAATGATACGAAGTAAAGTCATAAATTTGTTTGTGATCTAGATTGCTACATTAACCTTCCACCATGTATCTCATTTCGAGAACCGAAACTAACCTTTTTACCTGTTATAGTGAAAACAAGTAAAATGTTTCGAGCAATGATGTCTCAACAACAGCAGCAGCAGCAACAGATGCAAGGAAATCCCGGTCCTCAGCTTTACCAACACTCGGTAGCGTCCACTCTGGCCCAGATCGGGGTTGATCCAGGGTACTATAGCGACAGTGAGTGCTCCAGCAACAGTTCAGATAAAGTTAACGAGGAGGGCAATGTGTCGCCGCCCCAGAACAAGTTATCCAGGATTCCTGAACAACAAATACAGGTTGGTTCTTAAGTTGGTTTTCTAATTACTGAAAGCTTAGGTTCGTAGTTGGTTTTCTAATTACTGAAAGCTTAGGTTTGTAAGGGTTCAGGATGATCATATTAAATTAGATTAGCCGATTTCAATTTGCTGTTTTCTTGAAGTGACCCGGTTGTAATTAATTTCCAGCCAATACGTGATAAGTAAATAAAATATTATTTCAGCAGCAGCCCAACGCCAACTACAACTGCTTCAACGACTACTTCGGATTCAACGAGTCGCTGGTGAAGCCGATGCCCCTTCGTTACCCGGACTCCCTCGTGTTGGGTGCCCCCCGGAACCCCCAGTTTCGAGTCCCCCACATCCGGCTGCTGGAAGGACCAGGGAGGATGGAAAGCGGTGGAGTCCCCGGCTAAGGACAGTGCTGTCTCTGAAGGAGGAGAGAGTGTGGAAGAACACCAGCTCTACACCCCAGCCACCAGCCCACCTTCTACTGTAGCTTCACCCCCTAGTCTTGTTACTGTCAAGAAGGGAAATGGCAAGAGAAACAAAGTCCAGGTACGTCCAGTAGGGCTTCCCTTTTAAAACCAGGTTAATAGAACTGTTTAGTGTTGATTGTAGTGCCAGGCTTCAATTTCACACCTCTTGCCGCAACCTTTTTGTACCTTTTTCTAAATTTGCCAAATTAAATGTTGCAAAGAGAAAGCGAAAGAACTTTCAATTTCTGTAAATTTGTCTAAATTGAGCTTCACAGCCATTTTGAGAGCTTGCCATTAAGGCCGTCTATATTGTTCCGCCTCCGGTCGAGTGCCTGGCTCCATCCCTTCATTCTAATGGACAGCACAATTATAGTAACTCAGGCGGCGCCTCACCGTGCATGTAATGCACATTAGCTAGAATTTTATGTTTTTAAAAGAGAGTTCCGTTGATCAAGCAGTCACGCCCCGCACAGTTTTACTGAGTTGTCGGTCCTTGCCCTGAACCAAACATGCAGCCTGGCACAACGTACAACTCAATCAAGCAGAAAAGTGTAGTTTATAAAAGCAAGGCAACCCGTCCAACATTTCTAGATTGTAAAGTTGTATTCAATTCGAAATGAAAATAATGGCAAGCAGGAGCATGTCAGGCTCCCTGTGATGCATGGCAACATAAAACTTCAAAACACTCCAGTTGCACGACTAAAAACACGAAATTTCAGGTGTGTGTGTTCTGTCGAAACAACGGAGAAGACGAGTCGGTCTACTCGACCCACGCCCTGAAGTCCCCCGACGGTAAAGTCACGTGTCCCATCCTCTTCGCTTACGAGTGCCCGATCTGCCGGTCTACGGGAGAGAACGCCCACACCCTGAAGTACTGCCCCAGGAACCCTAACGGACAGGGACACATGCCGGCCCAGAACGGGGGAGGACAGAGTGCTGGGTACTCTGCAGGACAGGGCTACTCCGGGAGTTCCAACATGGGATACGGAAACAGTTCCTCCAGATCTACCAGCCAGACCGGACAGTCTGCTCAGTTCAACTCCAACCTGATGCAGGCCATGATACAGATGGCTCAGATGAACGGAGGTAACCTCCATCCTGCTCTAGCTCAGCTTAACTTCAACATGGCCGCCATGTTGTATCAGCAGCAGATGGGAGGGAGTCCCACCGAACAGCAGCAGCAGCAGCCTAGCAACCCCTTCGCAGAGTGGGTCCAACAACAACAACAACAACAACAGTATGGAGGAGAGAACAAGAACTACTCCCAGAGTTACAACTCCCAGTCTAACTACGGAGGTTACAACAATAACAACACCTCTAACAACACCTCTAACAACTACAACTCCTCCTACTCCACCCAGAGCAGTTACCCGGGGTACTCCTCCTACAACGACGTGTACAACACCCAGCACTCCGACCCCTACTCTGCCCCCTCCACCCCCTACTCCACCTCCAACACCCCCTACTCCAACTCCAACACCCCCTCGTCCGCGGAGGTGGACAACAACTTGTCGCAGCTCTTCGGCAAAGCCAGCATCGACGACTTCCTCCAGAACTACTCAAGGTAGATGATGGACTTGGTTATTGTAGTACTAGTTGGAGCACTATATTATACTTCATCTCGTTTATATGGCATTTTATACTTAGTAATCTGAGAATTTTCGGCACTATAATTTCGAAAAAGAGTTACACATTTTAGCGCTTTACGGTGCGGTCAGTTAGATCCTAACCACGTGTTTGTACCTAGATGAATATGGTATGAAAATAGCTTTGTTGTCGTCTTATTAAGAATTTTTATTTGAATTTGAACATATTTTCTCACATATTTTAAATCAAGAGGCTATATTGTTATATTATATATTGTCATTGTGATTTCGCAATATATGTTTCCGCTCAATATGATATATGCAATTTCAATTAGGTTAAATTATTATTGTAAAAAGGTAGCAGGACATTTCAGAATTAATATTTTGCTAAAATTTTGAATTTTATACTGTGGTAATTTCCTGCACTTTTGACAAAACGGACAGTTATAAATTTTTTGTTGCAACCTCTGGCAACTGAATCTGGTTGCTCTTGGCAACAAAAATTCTTTGTCTGGCAGTGTGTTCGAGTATTTGATTTACGTATAATAAAATAATATTGTGTTCGTGTATTATACATAATTAACTTATTGACTTTTACTGTTACTATAGTGATTGGTTGCTGTAGTGACTTCCTTAATACAGTCAAATAATCAAAGTTGCGTGATGTTAGCTAGCTACAGTTAACAAAGCTGGTGTTAACAAACTGATACAATTACAATAGATTATTCTGTAATCCCTGATACTTTTATTGCTGCGTTTAGTTTTAACTTTAAATCAATAGTAATAATGTTCCAGAAAATGATGTTGTGTGTGTGTCAGTTATTATTTCGTGTTTAGAAAAGGTGACGGAGTTATTTAATTTCTACCGCTTGCTTGATTGGGTCGACGTCTAACAATTGATTAAATTCACTGAGAAAGTCCGGCCCGGAGTAGTTCAGTCTCTATTTTGTAACTTAGTAATTTAATTTTTATTTGTGTTTTTATACTTATTGACATGATCAAGTGTCTGTGTCTGTGTGTGTGCTTAATTCAGTGGTCTTCAAGCCGTGCTTATGGCACTGCTACCTGTCGGCTGAACAACAACGTTTGTTGCCATGGTAACAATTTAATAGTGTTACGTGGAAACGTTACAACGTAACAAGAAGCGTTGCCATGGTAACAATGTTGCTGAATGGTGCAGCTGCTCCGAGCATGAAGCCAGCATGTACATAGTTGATTTGTTATTATTATTTATTAATTTTATACCGCACAATCTGCCCATGATAGAATTCCACATAACTTTTTATCAATTTTGACCTCAGTGTCAATGATCTTCGGTAGTATATTGGACACTACCCAATCTCACTCGTTCTGTCATGGAATGATCATGTCTGATAGAAATAATTTCAAATTTATTGATTATATTTATATGCTAAATTGTCGATGTGACGGTCCTACCCCCGAACACGTCGAATCAACCCTCAGAGCTTCTCGAACTTCTAACTTTTATCAGATAATCCCTCACCTGTTTTTATAATCCCTCACCTGTTTTTCTTTTTCATCAACTTGGAGAAGCTGTGGGGGTAGAAGCATTTCGGAACCGTAATGATATAACAATGATGATTTCAAAATCTAGCTTTATCTGGGAAATATATACATGCTACATCTATTGACACTGGTTATTGCTGATATGTTCTGAAATCTTCCTTTTTGGTATATTTCAAGACAGGATTTATTCTATTTCTACGCAACTTATAAATGAGTTTTATTTCTTCAAAACATAACAAATTTTTAAGTCGTTGTTGTTTTAATCGGCAACATTGTTGAAATGGAGTGCCCCTATAATTGATAGCAGAACAGGTAAGGAAATTGTTGGTGTCATCTAAATTAATAATCTGGCAACAAAGAAGCACCTTATCTTCCCATTATGAGGCAGAGTTTCTGGGCAGTGCTACTTACAACCCAACTGAAAAATAGAGGTAGCCAGGTAAAATGTGAATGTACCTGTTGACTTAATTCTATCCGTAAATATAGCTAATCAGAATTGTCTGCCCTGCAGTATGCATGCTCATGATTATACTCCGAGCTTTTTTTAATAATGACTTTTCAAGTAGATGAACACAGCAAGTCTCCCTACCTCCATGCATATACGTCAGTAGAAATACAAGCCTGACCGGTTTTTAGGCAAAGATAAGAGAGCAGGGAGCACTTCAACACAACTTGGTTCGTCTCATTGCTCAACCAGCCGTTCTAAAATCCAATATTTGAGCAGGGATTTTAGGGTGTTATATGGCTACCATGCATATTATCACAGTGTCTCGGCGCATGACACGAAGAGAGATTGAGCTGTCTGCAGCTTGCTCTCCTGACCTACTTGTCGGGAAATCACTTGAGTGACCCGAGGAGGGTCGACCGGGAAATCTTAGCGAGGGCAGAGTGGCGTGGTTAGGAGTGTTACTGAGTGCTGGCAGTGCCGCCTTCATTGCGGCAGCCCACAGAACGTGAAGTTATTAAACTCCATCACCCGACCCTCCGTTTGTCATCAAGGTTGGATGTGTCAACAGGTTGGAGCTGGAGTTTGGGCGCTGCTTACACACTTCTGTCTTCACCCTGAATCACTTCTGTCTACTTGGGATATCCTGCTTTTAGGTTTGGTCATCGCTGTACTTCTAGTCTGTCTCAAGATTAGATTTGAGGATGGTTTAACGTTGCGAAGCAACTTTTGTCTAAATCTGGATACTGTAAATATGTGTTTCAGAGGGGTTCGTGGAGTCGCTGAAGAGAGTACAGATTTGTAAAATGGGTTGGTGTAGCTAAAATATAAAAGATTTTGAGAAGTTATTAACATTAAGGTAAGTAGGTTAACATCAATTGATACTGATAGATATGTAAATGTTGATTGAAATTAGAATCGGTAATCATAATTTATAACTTTATCACATGTTAAATCATATAACTATTAGTTGTGTCCTGAGTTATTAATTGGTAAAAATTAAAAATCGAATCTCAATGACGTTTTTGAAGGGTTTCGGGAAAAGCGAGCAAATGATTCTATTTTAATCTTACATTAGTTGCGGTCTTAATATATAGTGACTTTAAAGGGCAGGACAGTTGTAAGGGTTACTACTTTTATAATCTGCGAAACTCGGCATTTATCAATTTAAATTTTTTACAACTTGTCTTTTGTTACCAAATAAAGTAAAGAGTGGAGTTGGAAAACTTTCATATCTTGCCACAAAATCTCGACAAAAGCCCCAAAACTGCCGTGCAACACGTCTTAACTGTTAAGTTTCCGCCGGTTAATGATGTAACTTGTTGTGACATGTCCCAAGTATGATCAGGTTATAGCGTTGGCTACTGAGGTGAACAGTTTCTAAGTAGGACAGTAAGAACACTGCAGCTCAGTGCACACCCGACAGGACGTAAGTCAAGCAAAGCAGTTTCAGTAGCGGTAACTATTTCGCCGAGTAATCTTATCGAATTGACTTAAATCGGCTTCTTAGTCCGAGAAGCTACGAGTCAGAGTAGTAGTAGTACTACGACACCCCTCCATACATCGAGATCAAGGTTGACGAGATTATATCCCTCTACCGTTCTAACCGTTCAGCCGTTCAGCTTTAGCTGCGTGAGTCGGGTATCACCGCGACAAGATCAAGGAACCATGTCCGGATCTCGTCAGTACTGGACAGGCATGTATGAGTATACATGTATGAGTATTGAGTATAAGTATACTCCTTCAACATGTTCATAAAGTGGAGGTGGGACCTTCCCCGTCCCCTGTGTCCATGCTGTGGGACCCAGAATAGAAGCTTGTTTACCAAAACAATTAAACCCCAATTTATCACTTCTCTCTAGTTTTTTTAACTAGGGCCCCTTGCTAATCTTGGGGCAAAAGGGCCAGGGTAAACGACCGAGGCAGGGTTGGGGTAGGGTTTTAGATTTAATATTTCCTATTCTTTTGAATACTCCAAAGCTAATTGGCCCCTCACAAATAATTAGCCCACAAAAGGAAGAGCCAATGCTGAGTGCTTTATAGTCGCTGACGGGGTCACGTGACCACTTGATTGGGTAATGCACGTGATCATTCTTTATTCATATTTATATTCATATTTGCATTTTTAGAGAGTCGGGTTGCTTTTATTTTTACGATCAGAGTTCTATATACTAATATTTATGTGGAAATACCATATTATCGGGCGCTGCGTGGCTTTCTCTCTCTACGGTCCCCTCTTATCTTTGTCGTCATAGACATTAGACAACAACGACTGAGGTACCCAGGTAAGCACCACGGTGACAAAGTCTATGATCTGACTATGCGATGATATATTATCATATACCATGCAATGATATACCTCTAACGTTCATCCAGAGCGGTCAGCTTTGAACGAGTGTCTTCCTCCCTCTGTTCAATTTAAGCTTAAGATCCCGGCCCGGCCCATTTAAATTAAAGTCCAAGGGAAATAAAGATTCAACTTCTGAAAAAATAGAATTTGAACTGCATATCACTATTTTAACACTATTGCTTTGCGGCAGCAGATTAGGATACGTCTGACAACTATTGCCATTGGACGCTTTCTAAAAACCGGCGTCAACGCGCGTGTTTACTATGCTGAAACACACAAATATTTTGTGCGCCGCTTCCATATCACATGCGGCACATTTCTTATGCCAGTCAAATAGCAAATCTCGACTTTCGAGTGACCAATCCTAAAACTTGGATAACCGGAAGAAAGTCTAAATGAGATGGAGCGATGTCAGCCACTGAATCAGGTTGCTACGTCTCGATTTAATTGATTGCCTAAATTTTCTTATCCTCAACGTTTCCTCCTAAATTACAGCCAATATTTCAATATTTAGATCTGCTACTATGTTCAAATACCAAACATGATGCACAAAATAATGATACAAACTTTAAATGTTAAATTATTACAAAAAATATACAGAACAATATACAGAACAATAATTTCAATTTATCTACAAATTAAAGTGTACATTTTCTTCACAAAACAAATAAATTTCTTAACAATAATAATAACAAAACAAATACATTTCTTAAACTGTAAACTAGATACTAAAAACAAGCATCGCAAATCAATTGTCGTTGCTGAGTGAGCCTCAATTCAAATGTGTCTCAAATATGTCCAAACTATTGAGGTATCTTGTTCCAAGGTACATTTAACAACAGACTCTGATACACAAAAAATCCAAAATTTAATCGACCAGGAGGTAAAACTCAGTTTCGTCTGCCGGATAGCCGACTGAAAAGTGAAAGTTGCACAAACATCTTACAAACACCATGGCAGTATATGCAGTAAATACTGGTAGTGTAAACCACAGCTGACGTGTGAAGTGTCTCAGGAGTAGATCTACAAAACTTACACACGACATTATTAGAAGTGTGTATGTAAACTGAAAGTAATTTAATTAGTTCCATTTTGAGAGGAAGTAGAGGGTGCAATGCAAATAACTGGAAGTGTGAAGAATATTCTTTCAATTAACATGCCCGTTCTTGTATTATACATCTGTAATAGTTAACTTAAAAGATCGGCGACTGGTGTGATAATTTAATTGAATTAACAATTTTTAGCAATCTAATCTTTTTAGCAATCAAAATTTTAACTAAATTCAAATTTCAGTCGTTTATAATACCTGGAATTGGAAAATGAAGAGAGGACGCTGCATAAAGAAGAACGTACAATAATGAAAGATAAATCCTAAAAGTAAAACTGCATTCCGTTCACTGAACTGCCCCCAAATTTCCTGAAACAATAACTGTAACTGCCCTGTTTAATTTGACATTTCATTTAAGTGTAAACTGTAAAGATTGCATGTAAAGGTTGCACTAAAGATTGGACTTAAAGCTTTGCTTTGTAACGCCTAGCTTTGCTTTATAGCGCTTAGCCAGCAGAAAACGTCGAGAAATTTCTGTATTTTGCAAATAATCGCACCTCAGTTACATCAGCAAAGCCTCGAGCTCGCCGTATGAGGAGCAAGACAAACAATGTGATCTGACTAAACAAACAAACAAGCATCCCTTCCTCCAGTAGGGTGTTTGCTCTGGCTTGTATTATCTCCTTGTTTGTGTATGAGTATAACATGGACAGTCCTGAAACACGGGGTGTCAAGACTCAGACAAACAGACAAACAGACAAACAGACAAACAGACAAACAGACAAACAGACAAACAGACAAACAGACAAACAGACAAACAGACAAACAGACAAACAGACAAACAGACAGAATAGTGTCCTTACCGTCGGCTAATTTTATCTCGAAAATAACAAGTAGATTAGAAGAAGCATGGACCTATCGCGGGATTGCAATTGAAAAAGGCTGAATTTGACAATATAAGTTATAACCCAAAAAACGCACAAACATGTTTACATACAAGTTAACACATAAGCTAACAGTCAAGTTTGCAGTCAAGCCTACAAACAAGTTAACATTCAAGTTTACGGAGAAGTTTTTTCAAAACCGACAGCAAACTTAACTAAAAACTCGTATGTAAACTTGTATGTAAACTCGTATGTAAACTTGTATGTAACCTTATGTGTAAACTTGTGTGTAAACTCGTGTGTAAACTTGTATGTAAACTCGTGTGTAAACTTGTATGTAAGCTTATGTGTAAACTTGTATGTAAACTTGCGTGTAAACTTGTATGTAAACTTGTGTGTAAACTTGTATGTAAACTTATGTGTAAACTTGTATGTAAACTTATGTGTAAACTTGTATGAAAGCTTATGTGTAAACTCGTATGTAAACTCGCGTGCAAACTTGTGTGTAAACTCGTGTGTAAACTTGTATGTAAACTTGTGTGTAAACTCGTATGTAAACTTGTATGTAAACTTGTGTGTAAACTTGTGTGTAAACTTGTGTGTAAACTTGTGTGTAAACTTATGTGTAAACTTAAACAAGTACTCAACATTACCAGGTTTAAGCCATGTGTATGGGGAGGTGTCGTACACATGCTCTCTCACTCGGCTGTACTGCCCCGTGACGAACAGTATCTTGTGTATTTCTAGTATCTTACTTAACGTGCTGTACTGTGTAGACCTCAGTTCTTCTACCTGGTGTAAAAGGGAGAACACGTTTGTGTGGAGTAATGTAAAGCACACACATTTCCCAGAACTAAAGTTACACTAAGCCCCCCCCCCTCCAACTCACTCCCTACCCCCAGTAAAAATGTCCCCCAGTCATTATAAACAACAGTAACAAGTAATTATATAGCGTGTCACGTGACTCCCGACCTGATGAGAGTTGGCTACTTCTGCTTGTCTGACAGTCCACACTGCAGCCGCACTCCTCGCTCCCCCGACATCCAGCTGTTCAAACCCCCACTCTGGCAATCTTGCTCCTGGTCAGTGTGTTAATATTGTCAACGTTGTTCTTGTTGTTTTTGTGAGAAATATTTTTAAAAATTACGGTCTTTTGAACAAGTTTGACTTATTACACTCTATATACCCGAAATCTATCACTGAAAAGTCAGGTTGTAACTCCACCTGTCTGAACGAGATAATGACCGGTGATGTTACTCCGGAGTCTGACATGTGAGGAGTTAGCTGCCCACATGTGCCCACTGTACGGCACCTCGTCCACAATCTCCACCACCCACCAACTTTCTCCTGAACTATCTTCTCTACCTGCAACCTGTAACAATGCCAACAGTTTGCTGTTAAGATTCAAGCTATTCGAGTATTTTAAGTTTTGAGAGCGAAAATATGAGTTTACGAGAATTTGACTAGCAACTTTGTTTTTCAGACATCAATCTTTAAAGATATCTTTGCTCGGTAGGTTGAAGTATGACATTCCTCAATCACTTGATTGTGCCATCAGTTTGTAACTCGTGGCTACTTTTTATACGTTACCTGATCACCTACATACATGGTGAATAAGACATTTTGTAATTTGTGTATTGAACCGTACAGAGAAAGCTATTTTTGGGGAGGGTTCATAATTGTTTTGTATCATGTGACAGCAATTGAACGATGAAAAGTTAGGTATGAAACACTAACAAATGATATATAAATTATCTGTGACCCCTCACCAAAAATATATTTTTCTGATCTCTATTGATCTCTATTGCTCACCAAATTTGCCAATTCGTTCGAGACAGACTCCACTCCATCAAACAGTGTGAGATACTTTCCAGTGAGGGAATGTTTCAGTCTCACAACATCATTGTGACGGATAACTTGGCTTGCACCTTCTTCAGAAGTGGGAGTTTCAAGCTTGAACCAATTGTTTCCGTCCACTGCACTGTAACAAGTAACCTGAATAGAAATGTAATTTTCCCTAAAATTTCTTACAAAACTTTGCAGCTCCCTGAAATATTCTCTGAAATTTCTTTCACAACGAATCTCGTATTAGCAACTGCTTACTAAAGATTTTCCAAAAAGATTATCAAGCCTGTTGAAAGGGTTCCTCTACATTGTCCAACAAGTAGTCAAAAGGGTGGGAGTGAAGATAACATGGATTTGGATCCTCTGTGAACAGCATAACGTTGCTATTATTAACTATCCATGTTTTATCAGAGTTTTTGATATTGTGGTATAAGTTTCCATCAAGGTCTGCCTGGGATAGAGTAAAGTTGACTGAGCAATCTGGCCAGCAACTCATTCACTGTAGAGTTACTAAGTACAAAAAACAAATCAAAGGTTGATTTTCTTTGTTATGCTGAAGAATTGTTCATTGTTCACCTGAAAAGAAGCTGAAAGATAACGATCTGTCGCTCCAGATTTAGTGCAACTTGTCACTATGTGCCAATACGACAGGAAATATAGGATCAACGGTACACCAAAAATAATTCCGACAACACTAATATATCTTTTCCAAAGTTCTTTCTCCGACTTTGCTAGATCCCCAAATTTCTGAAACTCTTGATAAACTACGAACCCAGTTACAAATATGTAAGTATTGAATCCAAGATGAAGCATGGTCATAGATGTTCCCAGACAAAAAGCAATTACAACGTAGGTCTTTACACTTGCATACAACTCTGATCCCGTGTTACAAAGTAAGTTCAGTGCCAGTAAAGATGAAGCTGTCATGATTGAGTTTGCAGACACAAACCTTGAATCAGTCAGTAGCACTGAGTTGGACAGTACTAAGATCGCTCCACAAATACTAGCCACAGTTGATGCATTAAATTTTCTCAAGATGATGTATGTCAATGGTGGTATCGCACTACCAGCTACAGCTGAGATAAGTCTAGAATAAAATAGTACGAGTGCTGATCTATGCAGTGATTCATTAGTAAGATCGTTGGTAAGACCTAAGAGAAGCGTAAGTGATGATAGCAGTAGAGAAAGTCCAGGGGGATTAGCGTCCAGAAAGAATTTAGAGGAGACATAACTTTTTAATACACCAATATAATGTTCTTCGTTTAAAACATAATAGTCTGGCTTACTAAGCAATAAACAATTGAGCAAAGCTGAAACTGTTGATACAATTAGAAGAATGACATCTATTTCACATTTAAAAGTCAGTTCCAACATATCTCCTGTAGATGGATTATCGTTATTGGTGTTCCTGTTAACATCATCTTCTTCGTTTTTAAGACACACCATTTATGCTGAAATTGAAAATTAGATAAGAAACAATATTTGCTGCTATTATTGTGGAACTTACTATCTAGCAACTGCATAATTGCCTTCCCTCATAAAATTTAAGCATCTCCAGTCTGCAATTGATCCAATTGGTGTACCTCAAAAAGTCTGCTTGGTAGATCTGTGCAAAGTCAGCCAGAGTCTCCCACCAATGCAATGAGTCACAGCAGTACTGATTTTTTCAAACGGTGAAGAAATGGTGAAGAAAACAAGAAGATCAATTTTTGTGACCCTCAAATACTTTACCTAACCAGGTGCTTACGCTGCGCGCCGCAGCTGCCACCAGCTAGAATAATAAGCCTTTTCCAGCCACCTCTGGTGGCAGATGCAACTCAAATACATAACGCATTAAGAACAATACAGAGTCTTGCTACTGTAATTGCATGCAATTTATCTTAATTGTACTCCTTATAAAGCAGCAAGAAACATACTAGTCATTTTACTGATACTCAAAAGTGTACTATGACCTAAACAAGAATTGCGGCTGCTTTCATTGTGCCAGAAGACCGCTGAATTTCCTATATCATGTCGTCGCTAATTGTCATTAAACTTCCGACTTTGCAGAATGAGGAATGATCATAATAATATATGCAACCACGTACCAGACGTAATTTCAGTTAGTTTTCGTTGTTCTGCACGTGTAAAATCAGACGGGCGAATTAACACAGCCGTTCGATGCAGCCACGATTGAAAAATTTCACGCACAAAGTTTGGACACAATTGCGCGTTCTTTTCATCGTTTATTTCAAATATCTTAACTAAGCTCTGCACAATGTTGTCATTATCGTATTTATGTGCTGCTTTCATGATCTATTCATACAGCGTTGTGTTTCTGCTTATGGCTTGGATTAATCATTTAAAGGATTTGTTTGGAGCTTAAATTAGAGAGATTAAAATTGTGCTTATACGTTTATTTCTCAAGCTCTCATCTATCATTCAACAAATTACTAAATAAAACGTAAGTTTAAAAGAATTTTGATCGTGCTTCACTTTTCCTTTTTCTTGTTTCATTGTACATCTTGTTGTAGTTGTTGGGAGGCAATTATGTATTTTTTTTTAATTTCAAAATTCAAATAGTTATACATCAATGAGTTACAGTGAACAAATGGCAAGTAGAAACTGCTTTATAATAAGCAATGCTTTAGGACGTGAGCAAATTGAGGCTAGAAGCAGCGAACATCAATGTACAGCCATTTTGGCTGTACCCAACACACGGTGGTGAGACCATTATAACGTTGGGGCCATCCTAAATCATTATAAAATAAACAAAATGAAAAATCATCAAATTGAAGTCACAAACATCTAAGAGATAAACACGACAAAAACCAACAACCACAAACAACACAATTTATATTAATAATTTTGACAAGATATTTAGATATGTAAATAAATAATTTATGGAATAAATGACAGAATAAAGAAGCCAAAACCGAGCGATGAGCGAGAAACAAACAGCAGCAGCCCGGCTGTTCAAGTCCAGCATAATCTAAGGTGACAAGCCAACCAGTGTTAACAGCGACGTACAGTCCTTAAATGAAAGGTCGTTCGACAAGACCAACCCTCTCGGCTGTCTAGCAGCCGAGGATTCATACTGCTATCCTGGATGGGGCAGCCCAGATGGGCAAAAGGGTCATATAGTTTGGTGAGTGGGGCAATTGGCGCCATTGGCGCCAATGGATCCACTCAATGGAACAAATGGATGTTCCCGGTGTCAATTTATAAACCATTTAATCAATATCAATTGATATTAATTTATAAAGAATTTTTGCTTCTAATCCTTTAAAGATCAATATGGCTGATTAGGGCCCACAGGCTGCTGTTGAAGGAATAATTGTAGAAAACTTGGAAATTGCTTCAAACAGAGGCGTACGAAGGAAAATTTACCTAAAAAATAGTATAATACTGGTGAACTGGCAAATTTGAAGCATGAACTTGGTCATAACTTCCGTTGTAGATAGCAAATCGCCACAAAACTTCCAAAATAGTTGCAATAGGTCATATTAAACATTCTCTGTGATTTTTAGGAGATTCGAGAAAAGTCGATTTTTGTGACAAAATTAGGTACTTTTGTAAAAAGGTGCCCTAATTTTGTCACACTCCATAACTTGACTCATGATTAAGCCAAAAGCTCAAAAAATTTTCTGTACGTTCCTTTTATCAAAGAAACATACCAACAACAGTATGGTCATTCTGCACCCACAATTTATCGTTTTATTAAAGATGAAAGTTTTACAAATTCCTTATGAAAATCATAAGGATCTTATTTTTTTTCGACCAAAAAATTTCATCGTACATTTTGGAATATTTCTAGTAGAGATGGAATCCAAATTGCAACACTAGATGTTTCCCCATCCTTTTAACTTATTTTTGATGTAAAAAAGTCGGCATAAAATCGAAAACTGAATACTCCATCAGTTTTTTAGCGCAAAAGTGACAAAATAAGGGGACTGACGAAATAAGGCACCTTACCCTAGTATTATTTTTTCAAATAAATGATACAAAAGCATTATATAACTCTAGTCTAATATCACAGCTAAGATCGGCTGGTTTTTTCAAACATGACTCATAGGAACTGAATGAAATATATACATCCAAAAGGTTAAATTATATATGATTTATTAAAACATTACTGGTCCTATATAAAAAATATCTTGAAAATAAAAATTTGCATATAACTGGTATAAATAAATTTTTAAAACCAGTTACGTAACAATTACATAAATCAATTCATTCATGAATCGGTATCATAAATTCTGGAATTAAGATCATTGGAAATAAAAAGAACGGAATAAAATTTCCTATTTAATATCTCATTGCCTTGCGTTGCGGCCCATTTTCAATTCAAATTGCCGCGCCGCGCGCTTCGCGCGCGGGGGCTGCCGCTTCGCGGCAGCAGGTCAGGCAACGTCTGACAAATATCTCACAACTTCATTCGTGTGAAAAAGGCCCTACGCGATCTGTGCACTCAGCTCATAATCGCGCACTTGTATGAATTTGACCGCGCGCGTTACGACAATGATCC
>JH153945.1:44625-58216 GCA_000226015.1 Mnemiopsis leidyi | reverse complement strand
TTGCAGGCAGTATCCAAGAAGTCCGACCCAGTTCGCGAACTGGTTCGGGTACTGGTTCGGCATTCCCCGAACCAGTCCGGACTAGTTATGACATAATAACAAGTAGGTCACAGATCGCACATACAAATTGCTGAAGGAAAGTAATGGCTACGTTTAAGATTTGGTATATAAAGGAAATAGGAATCCTCCTTCTACCTAACTCTGTATTCTATTAGATTATGTGTTATGTTCTCTATTATATCGTTATTGCATAAAATTGGTCTATTAGTAAGTGAACAAGTCTGTGCGTGACTTACTAATTTACAACATCCCCAACTTAAATGTTATGTCACGACTATCATTCGGCAATTTGCATCTGCGATCTGTGACCTACTTGTTATCATGTCATAACTAGTCCGGACTGGTTCGCGTACTGGTTCGCATACTGGGTCGGGCTTCTTGGATACTGCCGGCTTGCAAAGAGCTTAGAGCTAGTTGTGAAAATATGTCAGAAAAATTTAAATAAATAGTGAAGTTATTAAACCAAACACGCGATTTTTCTCGTAGCACAGTTAATCTTGCAAAATTGTCCCTTGTTTTTATAACGATTTGGCGCCCTCCGGTGAAGCCGGGGCATCGTTACGCCGCTGCTCGAAGGTGTAGTTCTATAGACAAACAAGAATCCTGACGTATGTTACATAGTACAGAGATTCTTCTGGACTATTTCCCTTAGGCGAACATTGCGTAAGTACAGTAAAACTCCTGAGCAATTACGTCAAAGCGCTAACACAGTACACACAGAGACTCGCGTATTTGTGTGTTAGCGTGTTTCCCATCTTAGTTTACTCTGGCCTTGCTAACTTCTGTAGTTTATCGTTACTTTGGTTGGGCCCACTCTCGACTCTATCTTAAATCTTTCTTCTCAAAGCTCTTGGGAAATTTTGTTCTCATCCCAGCAACATTGGTAATTTATTAATGCAAAGACCTTGCACATAAGTTATAACTAGTTGCCATACGACTGACAAACATTTTTCAGGCAACTAAAGATGCGGGTCAGATCGCCGGATTGAATGTGTTGCGAGTAATCAACGAGCCGACAGCCGCAGCTCTAGCCTACGGGCTCGACAAAACTGAAGATAACATAATTGCCGTCTACGATCTGGGCGGTGGAACCTTCGACGTTTCCGTTCTCGAAATCCAGCGTGGAGTGTTTGAAGTGAAGTCAACAAACGGAGACACTCATCTAGGTGGGGAGGACTTCGACAACGTTCTAGTCGACTTCCTTTGTAACGAGTTCAAGAAGGAACAAGCTGTTGACCTGTCTAAAGACCCTATGGCACTTCAAAGACTGAGGGAAGCTGCTGAGAAGGCTAAAATAGAGCTTTCTTCTGGTCTTCAGACGGACATAAACCTGCCATATATCACTGCAGATGCTACCGGACCTAAACATATGAACCTCACTCTCACCAGATCTAAGTTCGAGTCCCTTGTTGGGGCAATGGTGGACCGCACTATTCCTCCCTGCCAAAAAGCCATCAAGGACGCCGAAGTAAGCAAGTCTGAGATCGGAGAGGTAATTCTTGTCGGGGGGATGAGCAGAATGCCCAAGGTTCAAGAAACCGTCAAGAACATTTTCGGACGTGTTCCGAGCAAGTCTGTAAACCCCGATGAGGCTGTGGCGATGGGAGCAGCTATCCAAGGCGGAGTTCTAGCCGGTGACATTTCAGACGTCCTGCTTCTGGACGTCACACCACTGTCTCTCGGTATCGAAACTTTGGGAGGAGTCAGCACTAAACTCATCACCAGAAACACCACTATCCCAACAAAGAAGAGCCAGGTATTCTCCACGGCTGCGGACGGTCAAACTCAAGTGGAGATCAAGGTCCTCCAGGGAGAAAGAGAAATGGCTCTGGACAACAAACTTCTTGGAAATTTCGTCCTGTCAGGAATCCCGCCGATGCCGAGAGGCACCCCACAAATTGAGGTTACGTTCGACATTGATGCTAATGGAATTGTGAATGTTTCCGCTCGGGACAAAGGAACGGGTAAGGAACAGCAGATTTCGATCCAATCGTCTGGTGGGTTATCCAACGATCAGATAGAAAACATGGTCCGTGAGGCTGAGAAGTACGCCGACGAGGATAAGAAGAGGAGGGATCGTGTCGAGGTCAGAAATCAGGCTGAAGCCATCGCCAACGATACTGATAGTAAGATCGACGAGTTCAGAGACCAGCTGGAGCAAAGCGAGGTTGACAAAATGAAGGAAAGCATTAACGAACTTAAGGACATTTTCAACGACGATAACAAGGACGCAGAAGAAATCCGGGAAAAAATGAACGAAGTTCAGCAAGCTTCGTTGAAGCTTTTCGAGATGGCTTACAAGAAGAAGATGTCTGAAAGTGGATCCAGCGAATCTAGTGGTTCAGAGCAGCAGACTGATGCTGAGTATAAGGACTCTAAATAATCTAAACGTTGCACCAATGTTGCTGGCAAGGACTCAATTGATCTATATTTTTCTACTGCTCAAATTTTCAGTGCTTTTCTGACTGAGTTTAAAGTGGAGAGCTACGTCGACCCTCTGTTATCGTTACAAATTATACGCTCTCATTTTTATTAATTTATTCACTGATCCGTTTACCAGTTACGAGTATCATGCGTTTTTCTCTATTATTAGAAAAAACAAATCATTCTAGGGGACCAGAACATCCTGGTGCAGTGCGGTTCACGAAATTTCGTGTGTCGTAACGCCTCTGCCAAAGTAAAAATGTGTTCAGAATCAGTGCTTGTCTAGTGTCTACAAAAACTTAGGCAACGTCTGTCGTAGCCGTGCTAATCACTAATCACTAATCACTAATCAGGCGATGCGCGTCTAGCTCTAGAATTTCTTCGAGATGTCATCGGATTCGGAGCCGGGCTATAATGCGTAAAATTAGCTTGCTTAGTCAGTAATATATAGTATGATAGTTGCCTGTGGACCTCAGTCTTTTTGTTGCTTTGCGATTTCCCCGTTTTTCTGATCGCTTAGCAGTAGCTGCATTCCTGTGCAAAATTTGTCAGACGTTGCCTGACCTGCTGCCGCGAAGCGGCAGCCCCCGCGCGCGGCGCGGCGAAGCTGGCGCCCCGATTTGAAAATTGAAAATGGGCCGCAAGGCAATGCAAAATTAGGACGGGCTATCGGGACGCTTTTGCCGCGCACGTCCGTCCTAATTTCGCGCTAAGCAATTAAACTTGAGGATTAAAGCGAGCACCATATTGCATATTTGACTCACCAAATTATAGGATTGACGACGCTTGTCGAGATGTTACCCGACCCGCGCGCGGCTCGCAGTTTTCTGCTCTCCTCGCGAGAACGGTAGACGGATATCATCTCGTCAATGACGACGCGAGCAGGAGCTTTGCTGGCTAATCGGTTTTATAGCCCGTACATTCACTGCACCTAACCAAGTGCTTATTAACCGGACGTGACGCTGTGCGGCTCTCTTTACCAGGCGCTGCGCAAAGCAACAAAAACTGAAGCCCCAGGCAAGGCTCTTTTTACGTTTCTCTCCGAAGCAACAAAGACTGACTAGATCCCCAGGCAAGTGCTTACGCACGCGGCGCGGACATGCCAAAAGGGCTTTCATGATTAGAGCGAGATGATAGCCGTCTAACGAGCAGCAAACTGCCAGGAGAGCAGCAAACTGCCAGGAGAGCAGCAAACTGCCAGCCGCGTGCGGGTCGGGTAACACCTCGATAGGCGGCCTGGTTGACGAGATGATATCCGCCAGGAGAGCAGCAAGTTGTGAGCCGCGCGCAAGTCTTGCTACACTTTGCATAGCCGCGAAGCGGCAGCCTCCGGCGCGCGAAGGGTCACAACGTGAGACAACGCAAGTCGGGTAACACCTTGACAGCTAAAAACTTGTATGGTTCACTACCAACTGTCAAGATGCAATAGTTTTACAAATTGATATAAAAGATAATATTAATTTAGACAACTGATATAAGGTAAGGTACTATAGTCGTATCGAAGAATACAGAACTCGCAACAAGTATACGCATTACGAACATGTTGAATTCTGCACATGGGCGCCGCGCATTTGACTTGCATTTATTCAATTCATTATGTTGAAAATTTAACTTCCAAGATTGTAGTTTTGCAAAACGAACCAAGGGCAAAAGAACCTTGAGTAATGATCAGCTGTTACTAATTAAGTTGAAATTGTTAACACGAACTGCTTAGTTATAATATATATCTGCACCGTCGATAAATTTATCTTAGTCCTTGTTGTAAACAGGTACAGGTCCTTAAATCTTTACAGCTGACATTTCATTTCATATTATTTTGTTTTCTTCATTATTTTGTTTGCTTCTACCTTAGTTCTCGGTAGTGAAATACTCTCAAATTGTTCTATGGGTACAGATTGATCTCCGAAAACAATGGTAGGAGCATTACATTTAGAGAAAAGGGGTTTGAAATTTGAGACACCTCCCTACAAATACCGTTCTCTATTAGTTACAATAAAACTGTTCATTCTTTTTAACTTTACGGCGGATATTATAACAGTAGCCGCTCATAGGTATAATTTCTCAAGCGGAATTTGCGACGGATATATTACCGGGATTAAATGGTCTGGCATTCTTTGAAGTTGGAAGTGCAATTGTCGAGTACAACCGAGACATGACAGATATGATGTCAGTATATTTTATATCTTAAACACGGTCACAATTGCTTTTAGCACAAGTTAATCTTATATCCGCATACTAGCTGCTGTAAAATTGAAGAGATGGAAATCTAGCGTCTGCCTGAGACCTTACTAAGCGGGCGCAATTCTTGTTTGAATGTTCCTAATCCTTACTGCAAACAACATGGAGTTGCCGCTAGTTGTCGTATCATGAGTGTATGAATGATAACCCCCTGCCGCCAGTTGTCTTTTAGCCACTCATCTGATGAGTGTATGAATTAAAAACCTCTGCCAAGGACAGTGGAATTACAAACAAGACCAGCCAAGGAGAACTGGTAAAAGCTAACTAAGAAATGTGCCTGTTACCAAACGCCACATATCCTTATACAAAGGACCATTGACCAAAGGCAAAATTAGCATCTTATGATAGTGTGCCGTCTACAGGATGCGTGTAGCATTTAAAGAAACACGGATACATCAAACCCAAAACATAGGCAGATCAATTAATACCACGCTCAATCCCCTCACACACACACCAATCGCAAGCCTCATCCTCGAGGATCACCTAGCAGGACCCAAGCGAAATGCTGTGGTAATTCCTTGTAGTATTCACTACCACTATTCTGGAAGGGTGTCTCGACACCTGACTCCCTATGGGTTCTAGGAGTCCTCCTATGACGGATTATTATGGTAGATGTCCTTCGGGACCTCACCGATCCACCTGGGCCATAACCACGTGTTATGTCCTCTGGAAGTACCAACCTGGCAAACCCCCAGTCCAGCCGGGTCTGGTATATGCCTGCAATTCAGAGGAGCTTCATGAGACGTTAGCCACAAGGTAGACATAGCCTCCTAGTCAAAAGGGGGAGGCAAAGTGAGTGGCCACAGACTAAAAAACAATTACCAGATGTATTTGGTCAAAACCATATTGACAGATTATAATTCTTTTGATGTTCAGGATGTAGGTTAGGTGTGCAATGATTGAAAAATGATATCACCATCGACATGTGGACCATTGTGCCAACATCCTGGGTGCTGGAAAGCCAAGGTGGCTCCACCAAGCAGAGAAGATACTCTCGACTTTCTTCCATCTCCCCGTGAGCGGTCTGAAAATGTTATTCCTACTCTATCTGTAAGGTACTTGAATCACTATACAGTGTTTTGATTAATTCTTATTGTGACATATTCAATATTTTTGCATAGTTTAGGCAGGAAGCCCTCTGATAAAAGCTAAAATACTCATTGGGGCATCCTGCAGCACATCAAAGAAGCACCTGATATTATAATATGTTATCAAATTATTATAGTTTTTGCACGATGTGTTGCAAATAATTATTTGAATTCGAATTGTGGGCCATTGGATTTTAGTTTTGCATAATTTATAAGTAAGTTTCAAGAATACAACTTGTTAAACCATTGTAGTGTTAAGGTAGAATCACATTTAATAACATTTCATCGACATCTTCTAGGTTATGATCTCACTGAAAAATTGTTTATAAGTCAAAATTATGTACAAATTAAGTGGCATGGAAGTTATATTGCTAGATCTGTTTGGATTTTCTTACCACCGTGTCCATTTCTTGTTTAAGTAGCTGGGGTACTACTTCACCTTTAAAAACAGGTATATTGTATGCTTGAGCTGATTTCTTAACACAGCTGATTACCTTCTATCTTGTTTCAGTCTACTGGAACCTCAGAAAATCCTAAGACACCGGTCTCTTCCGCCTATAAGGAATTCAGAAGGGCTCCCACACTCATTGAGCATCCAAAAATCCCAGCCTGACTATGAAGGAGTCTTTATTCCTCAAAAGGAGTCGTCAGTACCAAGAGTTAGCCATATTATTGTTCAAGCAGGTTTTCAATGTCATGCACAGAAGCGTTGGATTTGGTTGCCATCTTTACAAAGTCAGCAGCCCACACCAATAAAACCATTCAATCGCACACAACCACCTATGAAAGATCTGACTGATGATCTCATACAATCTCGACCAAACTCATCTAAGATGGTTCACACTAGAAATGCTCAAACTCGACTTGTGAATTCGCGTCCAAAGGGCAGCAGTTACCTTGACCTTATAAGGAAGATGGGTCACCTCAATTTGTTGGACTTACCTCATTATTTACAGGTAAACTTGATGAGTTTTTAACTTACTTGTGTCTTGTAGGTAAAGAAGACTTCTTTGAAGTTTCACAAATATAACACCCTTAAAATCAAAAAGTGCATTCCAGTTAACAATTTAATGTTTTTGGAGTCAATAGGTTTTAAAACTTTCACTGCATTTTTCAGGTTAAGTTGTTGGAGAACACCCAGTTTAGGAAGGTTTTATCAGCTCACCCAATTGACAACATTCCGTATGGAGTGTTATCAGAGGGCGTGCTGTTGGAGCTGCTGAGATGTCAACTGTCTCCTCAACTTCCAGCTAACCCCTCACTTGAAGGTGTGGGAATTTTCTTCGATCCCCCTGATGATTTGACGTCAAAACAAGAGGTACTTCAATATGAATATTGAAAGCTTTTAAACTTACACCTGAAATGTTTCTTGTTTATACTGTAGTTGCCTCTGAATGAAATGAGATCTTGATTTTGTCGTTAGTTTCAACACGATATTAATTAACAATGTTAAATTGGATGGCTCACATAACATTTCAACAATTTTATGCATGGTATGTATCATAAAATTGAGTATGGACTAAAAACTGCTAACTTCAGCCGAAGACTCTGCTTATGCCCAGACGTCCAGTTGATTGGCCAACTCCGAGCACCTACGTTCCGAGCACGAAGAAGATCGAACCGTCTGACTTACCTGGTCCTATGGTGAAGCCTGTAGGTAAACCTTCCTTTAGAGAGTATGTGATGAGCAAGAGATCTAGCAACGCTCCTTCCGTTATCGAGATGCCACAGGTTTGTTTCGAGTCTAGTCTAGTTCTTATTGATTCTCACATGCACATGAAATAAATAAAAAATGGTACAACAAAATAAACCTAACTCTCATGACAGTAAATTTGTCCTGGGTGATTTATGACAAACCTAAGCAGCATGAACAACCATAAACAAAATTCTACTTAAAAACAGAAATCACAAACAGATTGTCTAAATACACGAGTTTCTAATTATATTACCGAGTATTTTGTCCAACAGGTGGCTGAGGCGCTGTCAGCGAAGTCTGGTGTAGAAGAACGTTCAACCTCCCACATCACCAGTGTAACAACGTTTATCAAGGATTCCTCAACCTGTCATCTGTCTGACAGGCCTGCTGAGGAAGGAGAAGAGGAAGAAGAGAAAAACTCAGCCACAATCTCTCGATATTGTTCTTCCAGCAGGTACAGCGGGGGTTTAAATATCTTACATGAATATCATAGTTCATAGATCATAAACACATTGGTATTTAAATATTGTTAGATCAATAAAAACTAACAGACCATGTAAATCCCTACAGACGAGCCAGTGCTACGAATACCATCAGCTGTAGAGGACACAGACGACATGGAGCTGGCAGGGATCTCCAACTCTCTCCCTCCCACTAGAGACAGCTGGAGACACACCAGTTTCTCTACCGTCACCCCCTTCTCGGAACAACACGTCCCTACCTCTGCTGGAGCTGAACGTTCTCAGGTTTGTGGGCCGTTTAGATGTAACCTGTAATACATCATCACATTAACTGTCTAAATAACAAAAACTGTTGTAATTTCTTTTTTAAATTTACCAATTCGTCAGAATGAACAAAACAATTAATTAAATGAGATGCAACTTCAAATCAAAGTTACACATCTGATTGTAAAGTAACACCTAACACTCTCCCTAGCTGGTGATGACTCCCCCACTAGAAAACAAGACGCTAAGTGGAGCCCCCAGCGCCACAGACGTCCTGATAGAGAGTCAGCCTGGTAGTCCCACCTTCAAACCAGACCCGATACCTCCACCCACTTGTACTCCCACCAACGTGGGATCTCCCACTAGAGAGTTCTCTCCTAGTCCTATCAGAGATATGAGGAGAGACCATGTGACCAGTAGTCAGGAGGACAGAGGGAAGTCTCCTCCTGACACTGATCAGCCTGACCAGTAGTCAGGAGGACAGAGGGAAGTCTCCTCCTGACACTGATCAGCCTGACCAGTAGTCAGGAGGACAGAGGGAAGTCTCCTCCTGACACTGACAAGCCTGACCAGTAGTCAGGAGAACAGAGGGAAGTCTCCTCCTGACACTGACCAGCCTGGCCAGTAGTCAGGAGAACAGAGGGAAGTATCCTCCTGACACTGATCAGCCTGTCCAGCCTGACACTTAATACCTTAGTCGAAGGCTGAAGGGTTCTGGGAACTATACCTGAGTACTGAGTAGTGAGTATAGGGATGAGAACTGCCGGTATGGGGATCTTCTTTATTCCGGTTTCTAAAGGGTGATAAACAGTTCCGTTTCTCGGGTTATTTGTGATCCTTATCGAGCAAAAACATTAATTTATCTATCAGCGATTTTATACTTCAGAGTTAAAAAGTATAGTTTTTATTATTAATCAAACAAGTGATTTTATAAATAGTGTACAGAGATAAATTATGAATTCATATGTTTTGATATACGTAAGTTAAGAATAATATATTGTACAGCGTAAATTATTATATAACATTAATTATGTAACCTTTTTATGTCAAATTAAATGTACATTATATAGCGATTTGTAATCTGTAAATATATTATTGTGTGAATACCTTGTTAGCTTTAAAATATTATACGCAATATTATAGATATGGATAATTTTTTGTCCATCAAAAATAAACGTCAGATTTAAGCATTTTTAGTAAGATATCAGATATATATGGTTATATCAGATATATATGGTTAAGTTATTGGCATGGATTTTTACGAAGTATAGTTTTGTATCACTGAGTAAGGTATCTATGAATCTTTACTAAAACATCCGATTTAATATGTTTCGAAAACTCTACATTAGAAAGTTCACATCTAGCTGCACGCCCTTCATTGTCTATCGTTAAAATAACAAGCACAACTGATACTTGCAAGCTACGGAGTTATCTAGAATATAGATGTATATCATTATTTCGGCTTAAGTTTGTGAGTTTATGTAGCTGTCTTTCACTGTGACAGTTGAACATTCGATGGGCCTGAACATTTCCAAGATCTTTGCTTTCTATTAATGAAATGATCATCAAAATAAATTCCAACAGAAAATATTAACTGTCATCGTTTTATCAGGTTTGAATAATGGATATATTACACGCCTTTCTACTGGGTTTACAAGACAGTTTGGTGAGTGGGGGAAAAACAGTAAAACTGTTGAAACAAGACCCTGAAATCAGATCCAAACTGTTTCAATGTTTCATGCTCAACGGAGTAGTCTTCATGTTCTCCCTCCTCATTTTCGACTGGATAATCGTGCCGATAGTACTGCTTGTCGCGCCTAACGAGACCTCCCACTGTATCGACATGATCCTTACAGCCGTCTTCCGAGTACTCTGGGTCCTACCTCTCTACCTCATCAGTAGACTTCTCAACGTATTCTGGTATCAGGAGATCGCCGACTTGGTCTACAAGTCGGTCCGACGTTCGCGCTCGCGCTCCCCCTCCTCCTCCGTCTCTGAGCTTATCGCAGACATAATATACAGTGTGATAGTACAGTGTGTGTTCCTGATGCAGGCTAGTTTAGCAGGACTGGTCCCGGTCCTGGGCTACCCTCTACAGGTTATACACATGGCACTAGTCTACTCGCTTTACGCGTTCGAGTACGTCTGGATGAACCAGGGACATGGAGTGGTGCGACGCGTCGCGCTCATGCACTTCAACTGGGCCTACTTTACGGGGTACGGTATCATCATGTCGGTGGTGATATCATGTGCAGAATCCTACTTCATGGGCGTGTGTCTCTTCTCGCTGATGTTCCCCGTCCTGATCGTCAGCGCGCACCACACCTCCCCCCAGACCAGAGTGAAGTGTTTCCCCCTCCCTCTCTTCCGGCCCAGCATCTTTGTTACCGAGCGGGTTATGAGTCTGACAAATCGGAGATAAAGATCTGTCTTATCTGGTAATTGGTACATAGCAATTTGCGGAATATTTGTACTGCGCCTTGGTATACTCTGCCGAGCAGTGTAATTATCTAATCGTCTTTAATTAGTTAATTATTAAGTAGGCGGTTCTCGGAATTTTTAATCTTGTTTTCGTCTGGGCATGAAAAGTTACATACAGCATACGCCATACTGGTTTTGGCCCAAACGCTTGCGATGTTTAGATTTTCGACTCTTGATACTCAAATATTTCGCCTCTAAGAACTAAGATTTTGTTGACGTCACGAGCAACGAATTTCACCTTCACAACGTTTATGCCTAAATGAACCGATGTTCGATCAGCTGCTTGATATCTAACATCAAGTCATTTCTCCTACAAAGAATCAGATAAGTTACATTCAAATGTAGTCGTCAAGGAGTGCTGCTTCATAACTTGGACGAACAAATACACGTTTTTTATTTTAATATTTACGTCATTTTAATCCGCTAGTTTAACGAAAATGGTAATATTACTCTTCTTTGTAGATCAGTATAAATTAGTGTATTTTCGTGTCTTGTTGTTAATTTTAATGCATTCCGGGTTTGTTTCACGATTTTGTTATGTTTGGTTTATTTGTTTTTATCATTTTTAAACCGTGCCTCTGTATATTGTTTGCTAAATATTATTAATAGTTAATGTTATGTAATTGTATTAATTCGTTAAATATCATACTACTGAAATAGATTATCTTACCTTAATTCAACTGACTTCAATTGTTATTTTATTTTACGCGTTTACAATTCTAGTCGTTTATACAGAAAAACAAAGTTTGTAAGTCAAGAATTCTTCTGTATTCAAGATTTTTGTAATCTGATGCGCGAGACGGACCTTAGATTTTATCATCAGAGCAAGTAACCGCAATATCCCACAAACAATGATCTGATCGAGACCGCTACATTTCCCACATTGTACTGTTACCACTCTTCTGGTCACTACCTTAATCACATATCGAAAATTGCAGTTTCATTAGTGACTAAATTCTATGATCTATTAGGCTTACACAATATCAAAACGTGGATACAAAAGTATTACCCAACACTCCTCCTCTAGAAATGTGGTTCGGGACATGAGTGGTAGCGATGTGTGAATGGGGACGGAACACAACAGATTACATCAGCTCAAGTTACTGCTTACCAATGCCAAGCTAAAAGAGCCACCTGGACTCTTCACAAAAGGAGACCCGTACGCGGAGGTCACTGTAGACGGTCAGCCGCCCCACAGGACTGACCCCGCTAAAGGGACATGGGAACCTTGTTGGAACCACCCTTTCGATCTGCTGGTCAGTTTCATATTGTCTCAGACTTGCATATTGTCTTAGATTTACTTATTGTCTCATAGTTGCATTGTGTCCGATTTGCATATAATTGTCTCCGATTTGCATATTGTCTTAGATTCTTGCAGAGTTGCATATTGTGTCTGAGACACACAATATAGTTGTGGTTAGTCACAGTTATCCCAACAATATAGAGGTTCTATATTCCAAATTCACACTAACAATTCTCCTCAGGTAAGCAAGAGCTCAGAGATCGAGATAAAGGTGCACATAAAGTACCGCTTCAAGAATGACCTATACCTGGGCTCCAACACAGTGAACCTGGCGCAGTTACTCAGACAGAACGCCAGCAGTCTCCAACACAGCAACGGTCCTGTCTGTAACATAGACAAGCATCTCACCTTGTTCGACAAGTCGCACAACAACGTCGGGGCGGTCTTCCTCACCTTCACTATCGCGCCGGAAGCAGATACGCTCAACAGTCTGCTTTCTTCTCTACAAGTTGCAACCACTTCTGAAAGTTCTAGTGCTTCTGGGTTAGTGTAGTTTCTCATATTTGTAGCTTCTTTACACCCCTTATAGTGGAAGTTAGTTCAAGTTAACATATCTGTCATTAGTTTTAAACATCTCAAGATAAAAACAACTCATTTTAAAGATCCAATGATATCGTAACCAATTTTTAAACAATTCTATTTTTATCGTATTTTACATAGTTACAATGCAACTGTGTGGGACTGTGTAAAACACAATCGCCTAAAATGTATAGTTAACAGATCGTATATAGTATACATCTATACATACATTCATTGTATCTTTTATGTCTTGACGCATGTAATTAACTTTTCATGAGGCCACATTGTTGGGTGAAAAAGATCTGTGTGTGCAGAGTGCATCAGTACTGATTTTATTCTTTGTCAAATACTTTCTATAATCAATAGAATATTATCCCATGATTATGAAACCCAGCATTAAGTAGTCATCTTCATATAATGTAACACACGTGATAATACGTCCTCTTGATCCAATAATATAACACACGTGATAATGTAACACACGTTTCTCGGTTGTTTGACATTTGTCATCCCCAAATTACATATACAACACATATGGTATATCTGCAATATAGCAGGAACAGTAATCTATTAATGTTATTAGATTTGTCACATTCCTCCCTGAAATTCTGCTTCCTACTTTACGGCTTGGTATTTTCTCTTTATTTTGTATATAACGTTTTATTATGGTTGTTGTTAGATTAAATATAGCTGTATTCAGTTTAATAACCGATTTTAAGTTGAGTATTTTCTTATTTTCAAATTATCATGACTTACATAATCTCTGATTACAACCTCCTGAACTATGTTCGTGTTTTTCTTAACTCAACTACTCACATAAACAGCTGATCTACATATAAACTGTTTTCCTGTTGTGTTTCATACTGACGCCCCATGTTCTGCTCTACACGCTTCAAACTATCTGCAGTTTCAGAGTATCTGCAGTTTCAGAGTATCTGCAGTTTCAGAGTATCTGCAGTTTCAGAGTATCTGCAGTTTCAGTGTATCTGCAGTTTCAGTGTATCTGCAATTTCAGTGTATCTGCAGTTTCAGAGTATCTGCAGTTTCAGTGTATCTG
>JH153945.1:15475-25544 GCA_000226015.1 Mnemiopsis leidyi | reverse complement strand
CACAACCACACTCTACACAACCACACTCTACACAACCACACTCTACACAACCACACTCTACACAACCACACTCTACACAACCACACTCTACACAACCACACTCCTACACAACCACACTCTACACAACCACACTCTACACAACCACACTCTACACAACGACACTACCACAACCACACTACCACAACCACACTCTACACAACCACACTCTACACAACCACACTCTACACAACCACACTCTACACAACCACACTCTACACAACCACACTCTACACAAACTCACTGTACACACAACCACAATTTCAATATTTCTGATATCCAGACTTTACCGTAACGGATGATTTCCTGAGAACTCTCACTGATTACATTACAAGTCTATTTAAACAGTGTTATGAACTCTGGTGGTAAAACTCTCACTGGGAACTCATCATGAAGTGTAAGATGATACTGTGTTTACGTTCTGTACTACATGAGATACTACCTAGACCTGGGATCTACAGTACAGTCTGTAAAGTGTAACCCTGGATACGCCAGAATACTGAAAAGTGTAATATACTTAGATACTGAGATACTGAGATACGAACATACGGACATGCTAATATCTAGTGGTACTAAAGTTACTACCAGTACCCTATCTGATTACAAAATGACAAATGTCGTTATCGCATCACTGGTTACCATCTGTTTGTACATGTACACACGCGGCTGCATGTGAGTGTAGACTGCATTGGCGAGCTGTTTTATTATCTGCTGTTATGATTCGCTGGAGAATAAAGCTGGATGTTTAGAGTAGGATGGACCACTGACTGGTGTAAATATTCAAGTAGTGTTGTGGATTATTATACTGCGTGTTATGTGTGTAAGATACACATTACTCTATAAGTACAAGTGTACACAGAAATGGTACACAAAAGTAACACATCTCTAATGATACTCAGTGTAGCTCCGTGTAATGATATACAGTTCTCATCCAGGTATCTACTTTACACAGTTCTCACACACACACAGCTCCCCCCTCTTGTGTAAAACTTGGACTTACACAGAGTTGTAAAATTGAATATAATAATACTTATAACTAAGACATAACACTCTTTGATCTTGACCTCATCAAGTGAAGAGATAAAAAGCTATTCCCCTCCATATTGCAAATGATTTGTGATGATCAATCCTTCTTCCTTTGCGCCAACCATGGAAAATTCAACTCAGAGAACCGATTAGAATGCTGTGATATGTACAACTATGTATAAATAAGCTAGTGTAGTATAAATCTTCCTAAGACTACTACTTTTTTATTTATATACATCTTACTTATTCCAGCCTCCTTTAATTCTTTCTCCGGCCCAGCCCAGGAAGTCCAGCGTAGGAGTGGTGATCATGGCGTCTCCCTGTGGCTCTCTGCGGGGGCCACCCTGGGGGAAACTGAGGCGCATAGTTCGGTTACAGCCAAAAACGTAACCAAAAGCAAAACTGATCGAAACACAAAACAGTCGCGTATAAGAACACAAACTCCCAGCCTTAACAAAACTCGACCTGAACAACAAGGACTGAAAACAAATCAACATTTCAGGTTTGGATGGCAGCCCCTGTCATGACAACGAAACGTCGGTACGTGCGGGCGGTAACGTCCGACAAACAGATATTTGCTGTGGGCGGATTTGACGGAACTTCTCATCTTAGCACGGTGGAAATGTTTCATCCTGACAGGGAGAAATGGTAGGGAGTTATGTTGGGATTGTAGGGATCAGGTGGCTGGAACTGTAGGGAGTTATATAGTGATCAGGGGGCTGAAACTGAGGGAAGTTATATAGGGATTGTAGGGATTAGTAGAAACTAAGGGGATTGTTGGGATGAGGGGGCTCGAGCCTGAAACTGTGGGGATTAAGGGCTGAAACTGTGGGGATTGTAGGGATGTAGATTTGTGGTATGCTAAAATATTCAAAAATGAGTTCCTAAAACTCCGACACGTTGCTACTTGTAAAATGTATTTACTTGTCAGGTATACGATGGTACAGATGCACTCTCAGCGCTCAGGGGCAGGTGTTATAGCGCTCGATTCTTGTATTTACGTAGTTGGCGGTAACGATGGGTGTACGAGTCTCAGCTCTGTCGAAAGGTATTTTTTTTTACTGGGTTTATTTTCTTAATCATCATTCACATCGTTACTGGGTTTATTTTCTTAGTCATCATTCACATCGTTACTGGGTTTATTTTCTTAGTCATCATGTCACATCGCTAATATAAGTATTCTGTAAACTTGTATAGAAATCTAGGATCGTTAAATTTGGTTTGAAGTCAGTCCCAGCTAAGACACTCGTTGTGTAGCCAGTTGGTTGGGTTTACCTGTGAACTCCTCAGATACGACACTAGGGAAGGAAAGTGGAGGTGGTTAGATCCAATGCACACGTCGCGCAGCGCCGTTGACATTGCGGTCGTGGACGGTGCGCTGTACGCTGTGGGTGGGAACGACGGGTGTAGCTCCCTTAACACAGTTGAAAAGTTCGTACATTACTAACATATTTCAATTAATCTACATTACTGACATAACTTCCCACACTTCTGTTTTTTATAAAAGTTCTCCTCTTCTTCTTACATTGTCAAGGTAAAGTATAGGTCAGTTGTCAGGTCATACTGGTAACTGCTACGTAACATAGATTTGGTCTTGTGTAAATATAAAAGTTATCATAATAATATAATCTGCGTCATCTGCGTCATCAAACGTGAAAATTAGAGGTCCCGTTATCGAACAGAACGTTTTGGAAGTTCCTTCATGTTTCTAATGAGGTTATAAGGTGTAATTAAATTTCACACCAAGGACATGTTACTTCTGTGTTCCTCTTCAAGATATTTGGATCTTGGTAAAGTGGTCCGGCCAAAACACTAAAAGGTTCAGGAAATTAAAAAGAGATTGAGCTGAGTTGCTGCTTCAGATTTAGCAAGCACGATAACATGTGGCATGACATTCATGTATCTGTAGGTTATGTCATAGCTATTTCTGTTCTTACTTTCTAAGTACAGCTAGGTCATGTGCCCCATTGTCTCATTGTGTCCCTCGCTCAGTCAGTGAGATTTCTGTTCTGTTCAGGTGGCTTTAGAACCTTAGGTACTGTCAGGAGGGTTGTTGTACAGGATGTTTTACTAGAGTTTTACTCTTATAAATCAGATTTCTCTTGTGAATATAAAGATTTACAAACATATTACATCCCATAAATTGTGTTTAAAGGTTGATCGTTGAGGTTAAAAAAATAGTTAGTAAACAATATGTTAAAGAAGGGATGGTGTAACTATTGTGTTCACTCGCAGTAGACTTTCATAACATTTAGCTAAATTGTCAACAGTAAGACTAGAGATAAAACTGAATATAGATCTATATAAATCTATATACATCTATATAAATCTATTTATACATCTATTTAAATCTAAATAAATATATGTATAAAAAAATAAATCTATATCAATCTATATAAATCTACATAAATCTATATCAATTTCTGTATTTCAGATATGATCTTGTAGCCGGACAGTGGATTTCGGTGGCCAGTATGAGTATGAGAAGAAGCAGTGTTGGAGTCTGCATTGTCGACATTCCTATCCGTATCCTGGACTCTGTCAAAGTCAGACGTTCCGAAATCTGAGGAGTATCATGTCAGTGCGCTGCGCGGGGGTGATGTGCGAGCCTGGCTTCAGAAGACAGAAATACGGGGGTTGGATCAGAATTACATTGTTTTGGTTTCAGATAATTACAGAGAAATGACTCGTTTTACTTTGGTAGTGTATAGTTATATTGTGGGCATGTACATACTGTAGTTGAGTTGCATGAACAAGTACACATAACACAGCGTCATAGTGTATCGCTGGATTGTAGTGCAACCGTCTTTTAAACAAACTTTATCGTAAATTTATTGAAATTTTATCATAACTTATCGGCTTTTTAAAATTGTAAGTTAGAAATTGAATATGTACGGGCGAATGATATTACTTTTTGCATTGCTTTCACCAATGAGTCGATCAAATATACGCCAGCAGCACGAAATTAAAAACACTCCTTTTTGTGTGGTTGTTTGAGAGTTGTTATTGAACACATAATTATAAATATTTGTTCAGCAATTAGCACTGCTTTTTATGTCGACTTAAGAGCTACAAGATGTAAACGTTTATCGTGTAATATATGTGCTTCATTTCAAGAGACTTAATCGATCTGTTTTTCTTGAAAATTTGATACCAGCTCGCATTTGATGAGCTGGAAACTTTAGGGATCAATGAGCTAAGCGGGGTTATTTCACATTTGGATTAACTCATCGCCTTGGCCCTTGGGAGTATTCCATGATCATTGTTGAATTTGACGTAAAAACGCTGAAGTGCTTTTCTGCAGGAAGGCGCAATCCATCAATTTTCCGTTTATCAGATTTCTGCGCATCGATATGATGAATTTCTACGCTGCGCGTATGCGTTTGTACGTGGCGTTTTGAATTTTCTAACATCGCAAATACAGGTTATAGAATATAGAGACACTGGTGATAGCGACACTGGAAACGTATCTGACCGTAGGAGAAATGTTTTCTTCTGGACAACTTCATCGGATCTCTGTTGATTTTTGTCACGGTTTTATTTTGGAATAAGATCATCCGACCGCTGACTGTTGTATAAGATAAGATAGCCCGAACTAGACTTCAACTAGTTAGATTTCTTGACAGAGGCGGTAGGGCAATACTACACAGGCGGTAGAGCAATGCTGCACAGGCGGTAGGGCAATGCTACACCAGAGTAATCATATAACAATTACTAGCACTGCATGGGAGGGTTTTTTCATGGACCCTTGTGCTTGTACAGCAGTGCTGAGTGCGCACCCTCCCGTCGAATGAGGGCGGACAAAGTCAGACAACCTTGTGCCACCCCTTGTTCTGAGTGGTCCCCTTGCCGCGGGATCGGACTTTTAGGCTCATGCCCCTGGATTTGGGGTCAACACTCAGCTCCATCAACCGCCGCTAGTCGTCTTCTAACCCCTTATACCATGAGTGTATGAATCATAACCCACGCCGCTAGTCATCTTCTAGCCGCTCATTGCATCTGTATGAATTATAAACCTCTGCGTCAGGCAGTGGAACTTCAAACAAAACCAGCCAAGGGGAACTGGTAAAAGCTATCTCAGAAATTTTCCCTTAACCAAACGCCACATATCCAAAATTTTGCTTTTGACGAGATTATATCCGTCTACCGTTCTAACGAAACGTTAGAACGGTAGCTGTGAGAGTCGGGTATCACTGCGACAATGTTGCCTTTGGTCCTTATGGACCAAAGGCAAAATTAGCATCGTGTAAAAGCGCACCGTCTGCAAGATGCGTGCGGCAAAACAAACACATCCCTACAAGGATACATCAAACCCATCACTTAGGCAGATCGAGTAATACCACACTCAATCATCCTCGAGGATCACCTAGTGCAGCTGACCGCGAGCAAAATGCGTTGGTAGTTCCTCGTACTCGTAGTATTCACTACCACTATTCCGGAAGGATGTCTTGAAACCTGACTCCCAATGGATTCTAAGAGTCCTCCGATAACGGATCACTATGATAGATGTCCTCCGGGACATCACCGATCCACCAGGGCCATAACCACGTTATATCCTCTGGAAGTACCAACCTGGCAAACCCCCAGCTTAGCAGGGTCTGGTCTATGCTTGCAATCTGGAGGAGCTCCATGAGACGTTAGCCACAAGGCGGGCGTAGCCTCCTTGCCAAAACGGGAGGCAAAGTGAATGGCCACAGACAAAAAATGGGGCACTGTCTAAGAGTCGCATATCGTGATATAAAACAAGTAAGAGAAATTTTCTTTATCCTCTGACTACAACTCGTTGATTGGACAAGGAAAACTAACTTCTAATGAACCCCAGTACTCTCATTGAACGAAAGTTTCACAACTTTTTCTAATGCTCTCAACAAGCCTTTCAAGGTCAAGTACTTTGGATCTTCCAATTGAAACTCCTGGCCGTAATTTAAATAGTTGGTTTTAATAGTGAATCAATTGATTTTATGTTGAACAAAGTTCAATTAAAAACTGTTTAAAAATTGAATTAACTTAAAAAGGACTCTTTCGTCGTTGAAAAACCGTGCCTTTCTGTTCAAGCAAAAGTATATTAAAAGGTGACCATCGGCCGACGTCCTGCCCAAAAAGTCAGAACGTCGTGTCCCAGAGATTTTTCCTCAGTGACGTCCACAACAGGCTACTTCGTGAAGGTTTGGGGTTACTGTTAGGCTTAAGGTCGCTTGGGCAAAATCTGTGGGGCAAATGAACTGTGGCACGATGTTCTGGGGTAGGACGACGGGAATCTAGTAGAAAACTGTTCACGGTTATGAACGTTGCTCACATGTAATTGCTTTTTCGAACAATCTAACATCCTACACCTATATACATTTGAAATTGTACAAACTACATACATTAAACTATCTTCTTTGTTATCAGATGCTTAAATTACTCCATTCTCCTATTTCAAAAACTATATATCTTTCAATAAACTTTTCCTGAACAAAATCTAACAACCAAAAAATCAATTGTCCCTACTTGAACTTCCTATGTGATATGATGACTAAAAATTAAAAATACTAAAATCGCTAAACAGGCATGGCATTAATTTCGTCTGACGAATGATGCTTCTCTATTCTGCAAGTTTTCATCTTGTCCTCCTGCAGAGCTGACACAATGAGTGTACCGTCGATTTCTATTTTATCCTGATCTACGATGGAATATCCAGGGTCTGAATGGATTGTACCGTTATTTCTCGGTTTATTGTTACTCACTAGCTCGTTATCTAGTGTAATTGTGTCGTCTGATATACCGTCACTGGCTGGATGGGTTTTGTTCCGTTTCCTCCCCATGCTGGCTTCTGAACTCCGTTTACTACCTAGTGTAGAGTTTCTATTTTTAGCGGCTCGCTCCATGACAACACGTTCCTGGTCCCTTTTAACCGCTGCCACATTTTCCAGAACAGAATCGTGGAATATTTTCTGAGCGTTGTTTTGTCTGAAACAGAGCTTGTAGTCCGTCATGCAGAGTAGGATCGCTCCGAACACGAGGATAAAGCAGAGACAGCTGATTCCGACAAAGATCTTCCCATAGTCTTCGGGAGCTACCATCTCCTGAATAAAGAGTTGGGTAGAAATTTTATTCATAAACTTGTATGATTTTGAAGGGACTACTCGCTGAGAAGCTCTTGTTAGCTCCTTGTTATTTTTGGTAGTTCATATCACTGTTACACGTCTGAAAATACGTGACAAACATCAATTTGAATCATGACTCTTTGTTCTTGAAGAGTAAAACTGTTAAATCGACCATCGCCTCTTAGTCTTACTGGGAAAAGGCAACTTAAAAGCAACTTAAAACTCCGTGTACGGGAAATGTTAGAATAGATAATTCTACTCTGGAAAGACTAATGAACCAAGTTCTTGTGACAAGTAATTAGTTTTGAGTTAACTATTTATAGACAATTCCCCTAATTCTCGCAGCTCTAAACGTAAATCAGTCATGACGAAACGCAGTCAAACACACACGAAGTCGCGTCGAGAAAATTGGTATGAGGACAACTTAGTGCGTTTCTGGCAAGCAGAGCAAAGCTTAAAAAGTTTTTTCAATTCTCATCGATCTCTATGCACACCTCAGCTTGATACCTGACAAGCAATATTCTAAATCGGCTGGCAGTTCAACAGCAACTTTCAAAGCAGTGCTTCATTTCTGAGATCATCTTAAAGTCAAATCAATAACGCCGATGAGATGTTACGAATGTCACCGCTAAAGATGGCATTTCATCTGTCAAATAAAGTTCATTTCATTTCATTGGTTGCCATTCATTTGCACGAAAATGTCGTCTCATCATATTTATAGACTGGCTACCTAAATACAATCTGTATTTAGACTGTTAAAATTGCTAGCTTATTGGCGATAGGGAGAATTCTGATTACACATAAATTCAGCGGTATAACAGTCGAGATCATCTACAGCTACGCCTACACTCTACAGTAGATTCTTCTTTTTCTTAGCGCGGACAGGGCCGAAGTCCAACGGGTGAGAACAAAGCCTGGCAATGGATTGTAAAATTGATTGGGCACACTACCAACTATATATTGACAACTATATATACGACTATATATTGACAACGAACTTGCATAGTTGTCAATTTACAACTTAGCAATTTTTAATTTCAAGAGTCTTGAAGGCCGAGACGAAAAGTCGTACTGTAACATTAATAAAAGTTTTTTGCCTCGTGAACCGAACCAGATGATGCGACAAGTAGTACTATGTAGTATGTGAACAATGAGAAAGTAAGTGTAACTTGATACACGTCAAGCATGATAAAATGCAGACAAAACTGTCGGAAACGACTGAGAAGTGATACAAATCTGAAACTCAACAAACTAATGTAATCCTATAATAATTGTATTTCATGTTAAACCTATAATCGTTATAGACTTTGTAGTTCCTAATCTGACTGTAACTCACTGTAAGTGTAAATGTAACGAGGAACAAGTATGAAACACTGTTGGTCATGAACAAGCTGGTTAATAGTTTTACCGGTAAGTTAAACTTAACGTTTATTGCTGCTATAATGTAACCTTACTTAAAGCCGAGAAAGATATTGGCAGTTCTGATCGAACATCAACAATTTACGGAAGCAGATTCCTGCCGAAGGAACAGTATAACGGAAGAAAAATGGACAAACCTGAACATTATACTAGCACTAGCACTTTTTAATACCTCGGTCAGGACAGAGAGAGGCTCTAGGACAAGGATTTGAGCCAAGAATGCGCCCTGTTAGCAGATTAAAAGATCCTAGTATAATACTGGGAGTGGGAACGCACATGAGATGTGATTAGAGGGAAGGAAGATTGGGAGATTTTTGTAGAACTAGACTCATTAGATCACAATAACCGACTTCAGGATCAAGTTTCTACTGTATTGACGCTAAATGCAGGATGGTAACCAGAAACTCAACATGGTACTACTAGAAACTCAAACCTCCCTCCACGCTTGATCCAGACTCATTCGATTAAGTTTTTCGGGCGAAGTTACGTTAAAAGAGCCGTTATTAAACACAATATTACAATAAAAATAGGAATATAATAGTGAAATTTCTAGTTTCTCGTCACGCCGATTACTTATTGTTTACCAACAGAGCTTTACCGAAGGGAAATGATTTTGTTTTGATCAGGTTGATGAAAGATCAAGTTGACTTAAAGATTTGCTTCATAAGATGATATTGCCTTAGAGCAAATAGGCGGGATATCAAATTAATATCGCGAGTAGTAACTAGCGAAACAGGAAAAAGTGATGAGGGATGAGCTCCGACATCACGCTCACATTACTTTATTCCATGTGAGGAACTCTACATCAGTCTTAATGTCAGGTTCATTTCCACGCCGTACAATTGACCGGATTTACAGGCAGTATAGTTTATCGGATTTACAGGCGGTATAGTTTATCGGATTTAAAAATAAAGGCGGTATAATTAACCGGATTTACAGGCGGTATAATTAACCGGATTTACGATTACACAAAAGATTCCCCGTCCCATTATGTATCAACATTAACTTGAACTACAGCAGAGCTACAAGAACTATAACAGTGCTACAAGAACTATAACAGTGCTATAAGAACTATAACAGTGCTATAAGAACTATAACAGAGCTATAAGAACTATAGCAGAGCTATAAGAACTATAGCAGAGCTACAAGAACTATAGCAGAGCTACAAGAACTATAGCAGAGCTATAAGAACTATAGCAGTGCGGTATAAGAACTATAACAGTGCTATAAGAACTATAACAGAGCTACAAGAACTATAGCAGAGCTATAAGAACTATAACAGAGCTATAAGAACTATAACAGAGCTATAAGAACTATAACAGAGACTATAAGAACTATAACAGTGCTATAAGAACTATAGCAGAGCTATAAGAACTATAGACAGAGCTACAAGAACTATAACAGAGCTATAAGAACTATAGCAGAGACTATAAGAACTACAGCAAGTGACTACAAGAACTATAGCAGAGCTATAAGAAACAAACCTTCAGACGACACGACAA
>JH153938.1:52127-68083 GCA_000226015.1 Mnemiopsis leidyi | reverse complement strand
TCAGACTCCGAATCAGAGCATCAATGAATTAGAAATTAGCTGTCTGCATGGAAACACTCACCACACCTCATCACATTCAGGACTCACATCATAGCAGCAATATTATATAATTTGACTGAGATGATTTATTAATTGTTAATTCTTTCAAATTTATTTTAACCACTAAGGGCCCATGCTTGTACAGGAGTTGCTTCTGCTCTCAATATCTGTGTTTTGGTGTCCCTCAGGTCTTTCGATTACATACAACTAGTTGAGTCGGAGTTCGTTTAAGTTTTATTTATTCATTGTGTAAATTTGTATGTAATTGACTGATTTGAAAGATTTCAATAAAAAAATATGGAGAAGTAAAGAAACGTTAAAATAGTACAAGTGATTAAAACTTCTAAAATGTTGGTAGTGTGAGTAATGTTACTGTCGCTTGACAATATGACAATATGAAGGGCATCAACCGACGCTGAAATGAAAAAGGCGTTTTTATTTCTGACATGCAAGAAAATTCTTAATAAACTAACTGATAAACTAACAAATCCGCTAACCTATATCGCTCGAGGCATAACATTTATCGACCTCTGAGTCTCCTTGTGTCTCCTTGAAGGAGCAGCAATATCGACTGTCGCAACTTTCTGCATCTAAAGCTCCAGTCTCTGTGTCTACGATAGCTGCCGGGAACATGCAATCGACTCGTCTCACAAAAACCGTCGGGTCTTCAGGACACTGTTCAGTAGTTAGAGTTCCATTCATTGATCCAAAATGATCTGAAATAAATTGTTGGTTATCTGACTTAAATCTCTGCAGTAAAGAGTTTTATAGTTCCTTATCAATTTGATTTAGGACAACACCAAAAACAGAGGTAGGGTCAATTGCCATTTAGTTTTACTATCGTTGCTATCTACAAACGCTGATATGTATTTTTGTTGTATCTACTTATGTAATACCATCTATATTCTGAAAGACGTAGCCACCAGAAAAATTGCACTACTCCTATGAACGTTAAAACCGGCAAAACAAGGACTAAATCAACTCTTTAATAAATTATAAACTCACAGTTTTTGATGCTTGTACATGACTCCGCAGGAAACTGGTACGCTATGAAATTATTTGAACCGGAGTAACTGGGAAGCGTATCTTTGTTCAGAATGTAATGGTAGGCGTTATTTTGTTTCACAACTGTGATTTTAGATGAGTCCAGATTATAGGGATAGTCTGAAAAGAAAAGAAATTCGAGCATCAAGCAAAGTAAGGTCCAGAGACCAGAAAAGACTTAAGATTTCAAATCTTAGATTTAACGTAAAAAGAGTTACATCTTTAACCGATCTCAATTTCATAAGCATTCATAATGAACAAAATTACCCAATAAAGACGTCGACGTAGCTCCTGGATGATTGTCCTGATTTATTCCAAATGTAACCGTGGCTCCAACTGTTCCTCCTTTAGCTTGCTCGGTATTTAACGCATCTACACACGCTTCAGACAAGTCCGGGGAGGCGCTACTCAATCTGGAATCTTCATCAGGAAGTGTTACCTCGTCGTTACTAGCTCTGACTACCAGCTCACTTTCAATGATGGAGTAAGCTACAAACCAGTTAGCTCGTGTACCCAGGTCAGCTTTACTGTTTGGATATGTGAAATTTAGCAGGACATCACGTTCTGTTCCACATGTTAACTTTATGTCAAACTTTCGGTCCGGCTCGGAAGGATCTGCAGGGGAATCTACGACACCGGATAACGTCACAGTCAAGCGAAAATCTCCTGTTTCGATAAAGTGGTGTTCTTTATTTATTTCTCCCGCTGCTGAGAGTCCAAATGCTAGAGGGGTTGACAGCAAGTCCCAGGTAAAAACATTTAAGGTGGAGGGACTCGCTTTGCTGTGTTTCACAAAATCTGAGAAAATAAATGTCATTTTTGAAATAATATTTGTTTGCGAGTATTCCTATTAATATATATTCTATACCCCAAACTCCTTGGAATGGTTCAGATGAAACTTGTTGGTTTTGGCCGTTTTGTTTGAAAAATTTTACCTTGAACTGGTTGGATTTATTGTCATTTATACTCAATATCAATATTGATCGAGATAAACGGTATTGATCATACTCAGCGATGATTTTTTGCCATACTCGATGAATTATCGATCAACGATGGGTATTGATCATCGAATTCGATTGTTTAAACGCTAAAACGAACCTTGCACTTTATCGTTAAATGATCATGATCATCGATGTTTCATTTATGATCATCGATGAATCATCGATTATGGCCAAAAATCAATGATGATCATACTCTGCTACACATTGTTATCGATGATCTGATTATAGATGATAAGCGATTTGCTTATCTGAAAATCCATGATCAACGCTTATCAAATTTGATCATGAGTTGCGATGATCATCGCTGAGTCCAGTATGATCAACGAGAAAATCTGACGATTCTCAGAAACGAAACCATACAATCAAATCCTTTTAGGTTTTGGGGAATTATATTGCTGTTTTATAAGTTTAGCTGCAAGATTACTTACTACTTTGCCCTTCTGGAAGTCTTCCAGCAGCGTAACCTCGCTCTAAAACATTAAAGCTATCTTGACTCATAGGGTACAACGTCGAATCATTGCGTATGGGAAGATAGGTAACCTTAGGTAGACAAAACTGTGCTCCATAAGAAATTCCAAGTAAGGAGAGAATCAAACCCGAAACCTGAGGATGATTTAGATATGAAAGTAACCTAAACGTTTGAGAGATATTAAAATTTCAAGGTTTGATGTGTGAGTGAGACATTAAAACATTTTCCCATGAATTGAAAGTTATGCCAAACTTGCCTGGAAAAGTTTTATATGGCAGTGATTTAAATCGACATGCAGATTGTGGCCCAAAAAACCTAGCTGTTCATTTTACCTAGGTACTCACCCTTGCCCTCATTGCTTAACAAAGAGCTCGGCTTGTTTTTTCAGTGATTCGATCAACCCTAACCGATTTAAAAGTCATTTTAAAGCAAAATTTTGCTATTAGATGTTGAAAATTAAAACCACGTGGGTGTATATGAATTATGAGTGACAAGCGAAGCACACAATTTCTTCCGGTGAGCGACAGTGACAGAAACTATGCGGAACCAAGTAACTACACGGAAACAGATTTCAGCACAAGGACTGTAAAAACTTTTTGTCAAGCAATAAGTCAGATCTAAAGTGGCGAAGAAATTAGTCAAGATTGAAAAAGAAAAAAAGAAACGCAGAAAAAAGTTAACACTTCCTTATTCTACCATCAGATCACTGCCAAAACAGCTTCTAGTTCTAACAAACACAAATCTACAGCCGCAATAAAACGTAGATCAAAGGTGGAGCAAATACAAAAATAACAAAACGTTCAATCCAGGGGACTAATGGAATTTCCACATCGTCCTACTCCTACATTCCACAAATAACACATGAAATAGCTCAATAGACTGTACATGTAATATACACTTAGTCTCACACAGATAATTAAGAGAGAAAAATTCAGGCGCCGGCGTTACGCAAAGGAGAAAAGGGAAGGAAGTGAAACAACCGCAGACGATTTCATCCAGATCTAGTAATTGCGCTTATGTTGGGGGATAGTCATAAAGTTTTTCACCGAATTAATGCTTTAATAGCTGCTAAGAAATGATAGAGTAAGACGATCCCTTCACACTTGTTGTTACTCTTCTCTATCTGTCTTGTCTGTCCGTGCAGGCGGGTTTGATATAATTGAAATATGGATAATAACTATTTCGGAATAATAGCTACTTATGACTATGTAGCTATATTTATACGTGGCCCATCGGAACTGCAAGTTGTCGTGGCTTGTGAGTAAAATATTTTTGTCAAAAGCCGGGGGGAGCAGCAGCCTACTGGCTAAAAAGAGCGTTCACAGCGCCGGACTTGTGCGCAAAATCTCAATTGCTGCGATCAGTACTTTATTATATTTATACCTTATTATGCTGGGCAAGTGTACAAAGTGTGTTTGAGTCCGCTCGGACATATTCCTAATTTTGAAGTCCGACGGGAGTCTGACGGACTCCGATCGGATCCGTCGGATCCGAAACTAACAATAACATGTTTCTGTCGGACTCGTCTATAGTAATTTGGAGTCCTCAAAATGTCGTCGATATTTTAAAAGTAGATAAGTAGGATGGTGCAAATGTACAAATTTACAATAAACCCAACAGACTCCAGCCGGACTCCGTTCGGATTTCGAGGACTTCGGCAGGACTCCGAAAGGGTTGCGACGGACTCCTACCGGACTTCAATAGGATTGCGACGGAATCCTACCGGACTCCGATCGGACTCTAACGGACTCCGATCAGATTCCGACTTGTCGCGGTGACACCCGACTCTCGCTGCTCAAAGCTGAACGTTGGACGGATATAATCTCGTCAAATTCCGACGGACACCGACCGGGCTTCAAAGGACTTCGACCGATTTCGACGGACTCTCCTCGAATCCGATCGGATCCAATGACTCCGACAAAACTGCTATAATCTCGTCAAATTCCGACGGACACCGACCGGGCTTCAAAGGACTTCGACCGATTTCGACGGACTCTGCTCGAATCCGATCGGATCCAATGACTCCGACAAAACTGCAATGGAATCCGGGAAGACTGTGACGGACTCTGCTGGACTTCGAGCGAATAACAAAGGACTCCGATTGCATTCTGACTGGACTCCAAACTCCAAAGGACTCAGATCAGATTGCGACCTACACAGACCGGACCACAACGTACTCCGATCCGATAGACTTGTCGCAGTGATACCCGACTCACGGTAGACGGATAAAATCTCGTCAACAGATTGCGACGGACTGTAAATTTTTTAGACTGTGACGGTGGACGGACTCCGACTGGATTTTATATTTTTAAAATTTAAGAGCTCTAATCTGATTCCGACGAACTTCAATCGGATTCCGGCCAGGTTCTGACGGACTCTGCTGGACTCCGACTGGACTATAAAGGACTCCGATTTTATTTTGACCGAACTACGACTTGAACGGTCTTCGATCGGATTCCGACCAAGTCGGATCAATACAGAATCTGTCAAAGTCTGGTCAGAATACGACCAAATTCCGTTGGAGTCATTCCTTGCTAGACGTTGCTTAGCCCTGCTGCCGCGAAGTCACTCCAACATGTTTCAAATCGGACTCCAACTGTCCTCTAATGGACTTTAATTACTTTAACAAATAAGGATTTCATTGCTTGCTTGAATTTTTTTGTCTGACTTTGTCCGACCCTCATTCGAAGCGCGCTGCTGTACAAGAATTTTTGCAACAATGAAGAATTTGACAATATGATATCCTTGACGAGATTATATCCGTCTTTGTCGCGGTGATACCCGACTTTGTCTCACGTTGTGACCCTTTTCAAAAAACTTTTTCAAAAATTTTAAAAAATTTGGCGCGCTTCGCGCGCGCCGGAGGCTGCCGCTTCGCGGCAGCAGGGTTGTCGAGATGTTACCCGACCCGCGCGCGGCTCGCAGTTTTCTGCTCTAGCTCTCCTCGCGACGTTTCGTTAGAACGTTAGACGGATATCATCTCGTCAACAGCAGGGCTATGCAACGTGTAGCAAACCCGACTCACGCAGCTAAAGCTGAACGGTAGACGGATATAATCTCGTCAAAATTCTTTCTAAAACTTCATTTGCATTGGACACATTTCAAAAGTGAACTGAAGAACATTTACATAATGAGACACCTTGTCACACGTTGTGACCCTTTAAAATTTTTAAAAAATTTGAAAAATTTTTTTGAAAATACTTGTCGCGGTGATACCCGACGCAGAACGTTAAACGGATATAATCTTGTCAAGAAAATACGCCCCTCCGGAGGGGCGTGGCCGCGCGCTTTGCGCGCGCCGGAGGCTGCCGCTTCGCGGCAGCAGGGCTATGCAACGTGTATGGTGTAGCAAAAGACACCAGGGTGCCTCAGACGCTTACTCTGGACCCCAACTTAACTGACTAGATTTAGATCCACTAAAACTTCGTCTGACTTTGTCCGACCCTCATTTGCATTCGGAGCGGGAATCAAATGAAAGGAGGGTGCGCGCTGCCGTACAACTTTGTAGGTTGATAACCTACTGTCGCGGCCATCACACGCTCTCACGCATTTCTGGCCTGGCATCGCGCATCGCCCGTTAAGTACAACTAAGACTTGCAGCCTGATGATATTTATAGTTGTTTTGCCAAAGCAAAAGCCCAGTTCAGTAAAACTATTCAATGTACGAATTTCCTCATCCCTACCATACTCGCAGGTTCGTCGGGTCAATAGAAATCAAAATTGTTGCGACGCGGGGCTATACAACGTGTTGACAGAGAGTTAATAGGGGACTCTCTCTTGATGTCTCGAATACCAACCTCCTGCATTCTGCTTCACATTTATTTATTTAAGGTAGTTGCTCGTAGTTTAAAACTCAATTAACGACTTGATCAACTTGCATAACATAGTTAGAATCCAGTTACCATTTTAAATCCAGTACTGTCATGGGGTTCAACAAGGGCCATTGTAAGCCACCAGCGTAATGGTCCTAAATCTCGGCCCCACACAGTGCCTGTCAGTAGATACTGACAGAACCTTCCTTATACTTTAGTTGATCTGGTCACATTTAATTGTTTATATTATTTGAATATATTGATTAGAGAGATTTGAATATAATATTTTGTTTCCTTCTGAATATTTTGTTTTCTTCTGCTACTATATGTAACATCAGAATCACAACAGACACAATAATGACTCATTTCCAAACATTTACCTAGAATGAGCATTTTATGTTAACCACAATCGTTATTGAATATATCCCTGACTGGAGAATAAAACTTAAGCTCATGCAAAAAACCAAATTAAAGTCAAGTCCTATTTAATAGCATTGATAGCTTAACTAGTTCAAAAATTTTAGAATATCCGATTGAGATAAAATATCAAGTTCAAATGAATTAAAGTTTCAATCATAATCCCATTGTTTACCAGGTCTCATGTCTTTCCTCAAACCGGCTTCACCCCAAGTGGCATCAAATGTGCGAAACAAAATAGCTTTGAAACCTGGTCACAGTTTGATGGATTGGGTAAGGTTTAAAAGCAAGAATAAACCATTACAACCTCGGCGAATTACACCTCAAGAACTTTCCCAGCATAAAGAAATAGGAGATGTATGGACTGCAATTAACGGTGAGTGATACCTGAACATTTTTAAACCTAATTTGCTTAAACCTAATTTGCTTAGACTATCTGTGGTTTAAGGAAGAAAATGTCCAAACTACATAAGCTTTTCAAATCATAGGGCTCTGCATTTACTGGGTATTGGGGGTTCTGGAGTGATTCTAACTTCGACTAATTTTGAGGGGGGGTAAGGCACTGACCATTGCTCCCTGGAATTTGACCCGTTGGTCAAAAAATTGACCATGACCTTAGATCCTTTGCATTTTGCCAATGGTCATGATCAATTTTTTGACCATTTGACAACAGTTATGTAAAAATTTGACTATGATCATGGCAAAAGAATGGTCAAAATTTCTGGTCATCTTACCCCCCTGATTTGAATTATATCCCTACCGGTTTTTCTCTGTCCAATTTTACAGCATCTTATCTTGGGTTGCTTTGAATGCTAGAATGTGATTATCCCTCCTAGCTGTGAAGATTTTAGGACTAACAAACATGGACTGAAATCCTAGAGGAGTGCACTAAGGGCATTTGCCTATGCAATCTTCTTCGGTCAACTCAGCCGAATGACCGGGAAACCGTGATTGAGGGTTAAATGAGGAGGGTCTCTGTTAAAAGATCTTGAATCTTCTAGGAACCCCTTTAGTGTAACTGTAAAAGCCTGGGTTCAGGTGTAACAAATACAAATGTCTGAAGCTGTGGTTTATAAGTTAGCTTTGCACATTAAGATGACAATCAATTTAATATCTCAGGTGCCGTCTATGATATAACTGCATATGTTGACTACCATCCTGGTGGTGCTGAGGAATTAATGCGTGGTGCCGGAATTGATTCAACTGATCTTTTCAATGAAGTTCATAAATGGGTTAACTTTCAGAACATGTTGAAAGAATATTTAATAGGCTACTTAGTGGATGTCCCAAAAAAATCATTACAAGTTCCAGGGCTTACCTCACTCACGGTTCAGAAATTGCAGCCTCAAATTACTCCCCCATTAGTTCCAGTTGGTACCAAGTTTACATATGACAGCTATCAAACAGAGAGATGCTTTACTCTAATCGTTTATGGAAAGACCACATTTGCAAATCAAGTCAAATGTTGTTTCTTCTACGGTACAATTAACAAGAAGGTCATACAGGTCTTTGTTCATTGTAATGAAAAGCAATTCCTACTTGATCTCAGTTTGTTTTCAGAATTCAAAAAGTTTGACATCAGGAACAGCAATCTTAAGTTTGAAATTATCATTCACAAGCAGCATGAAACAATGTGGCCTAGTGAAGGAACACACTCGGCAAACTCAAACACCATTTCAGAAGAGTCTAATAATCTTGTGTTATTTGAAGTTCTCTGCACAGAGAATATTGAAGTAACTCATGATACTAGACTTTTAACATTCAGATTTCTTCATGATTTCTATGCACTACCACCAATGGGGTCACATGTTTTTGTTCTTAATCCTGATAAAAAATCGGTGGTAGATAAGAAACCTTATACTGTGTATAACATTGTTGATCACAGTTCATTCCAACTGTTAGTGAAAAAATATAAAGATGGTGTTATGTCAACATATCTATGTTCTTTGCAGCCAAATCAGACCACTAGAATGCAAGGTTTTGATCACTTTATTGATTTAAATGTGTTGCACAAGAATAGGAATATTGTAATTCTGGCTGCAGGCACAGGTATAACTCCTTTCTACAGGATGGTTAACGAATTTTCTACCAACAAACACTTTAATGATCACTCATGCTCCTTAATATTTTATAACAAAACACAAAGCGATATTTTAGCTAAGGAAAAGTTAGAAGATTTACAGCTTCATATGCAAAAGCTAGAAATCATTCACGTTCTTTCACAAGAAAATTGGGTAGGGCTTACTGGGCACATAGAGCTATCTCATTTGAAAAAATACTCCCCTGAATCTTTATATCTCATATGTGGACCTAAAATGTTTATGAAAAAGTCATTAGAGGTTTTGTCCAATAAAGGTGTACAAAGTTCCAACATAATTGAATTTAATGGTTAAAGTAGATCATACATCATTACTATTTTCAATAATTGGTTAATTTTGGATCTGAGAACCATAAATGAAATATTGTCTTGTATTTGAGAATGATGTTTTTTATAGTTTCATTATTATTTCTGCTGTGTTTTGTAGTTTATGATGAACATGATCCAGTAACCTTTTAAATTGAGTAACTGTGAACATCGTAAATGTGACTTGGTTCTACAGGACAGATATATGATTTCATGTCTTTCCATTTTCTCCATAATTCAATGAAATTTATTCTATAACACAATATAATAAATTATTGCCAATTTTAAGAATCCTTACAATGATCATGAAAGAGGAATGATGTCTGTTAACTTTTTACAGTAATAATATTGATAAATTTATGATGGGCATGACCATTAACATACAGAGAATCCATTTTCATGAAAAGCTAGGTCCTGAAAAATAGTGTCATTGATTAAATGAATTTGTAAATCGTGTGATCAGTGATATCATTGAATAAATGACACAGAGATTTATGAGCAAGTAATGACCCTCTTAGCACAATTTTTGTAGCTTTAGCAATTGAATTATTACTACTTTAAATACGGTTTTCCATTGATGTATGTAATGTACAAATTGAATGCAATTGTGTAGATTTTGTTGCCAACCATGGTTGTGAATTAACTTTAAATAACTCGATATAGAGCGTAGCTTTGCAGCTCAATTTCTTAGTTTCCTGTAATGCCTTTCCTATCATAACAAAACAGGACTTAAAAGATAAAAAAGAGACAAAATTATTACACAGAACTTAATGGCAGTACGGTTTAAATAATCTTAAGAGAAAGGGCAGAGAGGACCATGAGAATGATAGGAAAAAGAAAGGAGAAATTAAGGAGATTTGAATAAAAAAAGGAGATGGGAAAAGAGATGAGTGGAATTAGAAACAATCAAATGAGATAAGAGTGAAATAGATTCTAATTACTTGTTGCAATTTTACATGCTGTTCAAAGATATAATTGCATGCTGCTAATTTTTACTCATTTAGCCTAGATAAATAGCATTGTAACTTAGATAGGCTATAATTTAACTACTTGAGTACTTTTGTTCACAATATGGCAAACCCATATAATATGTTGTTTACCATTATTTCTACCCTTATCACATCTATTCAGGCTGCAGTAAATAAAATTTTAAGTATGTCAGTCAAAAAGGATACAATTTTTTGTATGTTTTGTAAAAAGACTGTTCCTACAACGGACTTCAACAATCACGAAAAATCAGATGAACATCAAAATGTCATCAAGGTTAGAAATTAGAATATGTGTAATACATGATAATCATTCATTAGTCAATATCATAAAATGGTGAGATCTCTAAATTGTATTCCTGATCACCAAACTTCTATAAACATGTATTGAAAAAATTATGACAAATTTCAGGCGAAACTTGGAGATATAACAGTTGGGTGTATGATGTGTAAAGCTTGTATGGTGCCTGTCAATTCAGAAGTCATTTGGAACTCCCATTCTAAAGGGAGAAACCACAAAAAACAAGTCAACTTTCTCCATAAGGCGAGTTTTCGATATTAATATTATGTTTCATTTAGTTTTTGGACTTTTTTGTCCCTTCCTAGTATTGAATTGATTTAGGTTACTATTTGAATTTATAGTTTTGATGACCTTGAAATCTAACATTTTCACAACTTTCCCAGGTTGGAAAGCTAGAAAAGTTTGACCGACCATTCAGTCTTCTCGAGTTTGATAAGAGTAGCAGTGATCCAATAACAGACCAGATGTTTTCCGTTGTTCCTGATTTGTTTGCTCCGATTGTTGAGGTTATAAAACTTAATAGTACAGTCTCGAACAAGGAGACAGACAACAAGCAACAGGTGGACCCAGCAGCGCATACTGATATATTGAGTGAACCTGCTACTGCTACCATTTCTAACGATAAAACAGCTAATGAAAATAAAGACAGAAAGGTTGAAAACAGCAGCCCTGATGTGGATTCTAATCAAATAGCTGACTCTGGTGATACAGGTTATAGCAATGAGAACAATGCCAACTCGATGCGAAAAAAGAGAAGTTCCAGGTTTGACAGGAGAGCAGACCAACAACATGACATGATTTTGCAAGAGGATAGGAATGTCCCAGAGAGGAGACGAAGAGGTTTTGGTCATCAAAGAGCAGGAGAAAATAGGCACAGAGAAAGATGTGGTCCCAATAGTCAAAGAGGACAAGGATTCACAGAAAGAGAGCATTTCCTCCAAAAGAAGGAAAATCAAAATTTTGATTCTCCAGTTGATATTAAGAAAAAGAGAAAAAGAAAAAGTAAGTGGGATGATACAGAGAAGGTGAGCAAAAGTGATTACAATAAAATTGCTGATGAATTTCTCAGCAACAGCAGTAAACCTGTTTCCACAACTACCTCAGAAGCAGGGGGAACCAGCTCAGGAGCAGGATCGATACCTGTATCAGCTCCTTCAACACTACCACCGTTCCCTCCTCCTCCATTGTTTCCTCCCCCAGGGGCTATGTTCCCCAATATTGATCCTTATGCTGGAATACCGCCTCCATTTAATCCACCTCCACTGATGGGGATGCCTCCTATGCAAAGGATGCCCTTCCCTCCCCCTCCACCTCACATGTTACCCTTACCTCCAGCTGGTTTACCTATGCCTCCTTCCAGCCTTCCCATGCCTTTATTGCCTCCTACTAGTATTGCAATGCCTACAAGTATCCCAATATCCCACCCTCTTCCACCTCCTGCTGCCTTGCCAGAGACATTGCAAGTAGGTTCAGACAGTGAAAATAAATCGACGATGATTGATGATTCTGCAGAAGATGAAGAAACTGAAGATCGAAGTCACATTGACAACACACCTAAACCATCCATACCTTTCTTTATTGAAAGCAGCGAAGTTGAAATATTTATTCCTGATTTCTTTGCGGATCGGTATCCAGAACATCCTCACAGGGGCGCTGTAAAAGCAGATCCTGAAATAGCATTATTTGAGACCATCGAGAAAGAGAAAAGATCTAAAGAACCCATTCCTGTATCCATTCATTCAAGGATGACCACAAAGCCTATCCTTGTGGTTAATGAGGATTTAAAGCCATTCAATCCTGATGATTATGAATCACTGAAGGGCCAGGTGCTTCCTATTATCAAGCCTAATCAGAAATTTGTTGTAATTGGTGAGTAGTTTTAAATGTTAACCGATTTTTCTGATAGAGGATACCAGTTACCTGCTTGTGATTTGTTGCTTCAAAATTTTCTCGACTTAAATGTAAATTAATAAGCCCAGGTCTACAGTTTCTGTTATTACCCCAAACCTTCCAAAAATAGGTTTTTCAATATGCAGCAATTTTGCTGTTAGTTAGCATATTAAGTAATTGATGTCTGCCTAGATGTTGATTCGTCAAAATGCTAAAACTTTGCTGGTCTCAGACTTTAATCCATTTATCCCTGATCACAGGAAGCAACTGTCTTAAAGTGACAGGCCCGAATCATTTCGTTTGTGACCTGTGTAAAGTGAAGTTTAATGATGCAGATAAAATGGAGCACTTGCTATGTAAGTAAATTCAAATTTTGCCCTCCTGAATGATGTTAAATTTCTTGTGAATAATCTGTATTGAAGAGAATTGTTGTACCTAGCTGGGGGGTTGCCAATTTTCAAATTAATTCGTTATCGTTTCTTGATAATCATTGGTTTAACTGTGCCCTTGGTGGTCAATAGCTAATAGCTTCACCTAGCCTGAGGCCTGAACTGCCAGAGAGCCTTCGACCACTAAGAGCCTAAGCCAACAAATATCACTATATTTATCGCTATAATATTATTTCTAATGGAAAAATTAACCTGTTTCTAGACATTGGTTTAGGTTGGCATTTGTCTGACAATATTCTATCTGATATTTTTCAGCTAAGTCACATTTGTTGAACATCCTCTGGAATTGGGACCCCGACAGTGCCCAAATGATAAAAGATATTGAAAGGCTCAATAAGAATTTGTTTGATAAAAAAGTTATGGAAGCTGCAAACGAAATTCAGAAGAAGGAAATTAAATTGCTCAGCGAACACCAGTTAAGAATAAGAGCCCGAATTCTCGATGAAAATGTTAATGAGCAAAATAAACACTTTATCAAAAACGATGTATTTGATCCCACAAATTTTCCTAATCACGACTTTAGTTTTCTTAACAAAGAAAAGGTAGAAGAAAGTGATGATGAGGAAATACTATCGAGTGATCCTAACAAACCAAACAAGATGAAGATACTTGAGGCAGGTATCATAAACATGCTAAAATCTGCTGACCCGTCTGATATAGTTAGTGATGAGGACACAGCTCTAGCTGCGTTAGGAATATGCAAAAACCTTATGAAAAAAATGGAGGGCCGGTTCCAAAAATGCAAACATATACCATCGGAAGACACTCTAGAAAAGTTGAAAAAAGTGAAACACTTTTTCAACAACTTACTTATCATACAGCAGATCTTGGATGTGTATCCAAGTACTGCATCAAAAGATAAACCCTCATCAAACTCATCAAACAAGAGGTCTGATCGCACTGGGGACGTTTTACAGGCAGCTGAATTCTCCCAGCCAGCTGCATTTGCTCAGCCAGCAGCATTTTCCCAGGCCAAAGGGGACAGTACTCTGGGACCTTATTCGGGTTATACATCAATGTCTGGGTTCCCAAGTAATAATCTAGGGATTATTAACCCTCCAATGTATAGTAATATCCCCAATCCCTCCCCTGTTTTATTATCTAAAGCCCCAGCTAGTGATCCTAGAAAATCGAAGCAAGCTGATACTGGCTACAGTTTGTATTCCTCCAGTGTTGATCAAGCAGGTATTGAGTGGTACAGAAAAAACAAAGTCACTTGAACATTTTTATTTTACACAAATTCATTTTTAAGATGATTTTAGCATTTTTATACTTTAAAAGTTATTCTATTTGATATTCGACTCGAAACTTTCTGCGCCAATATATATAAGGCTGCTATATTGATGTAGGCTAGCCCTGCTTACTGGGAAGATAGCCAATTTTGATTGTAAGAAGTTTGGATACATTCTGCAGCATTTTGACCAGCGCAGCTGCAGCAAAACGCGGGTGGCCCCTGCCCCTCATGAATTAACGGATTGTAAGAAGTTGTGTTGATTGTTCAAGGGTTAGGAGCTGAGAAAGAAAAAATAAGGCTTGATATGAGTTTCTGATTAGTGATGGCATATGTTATGTATAATTTCAGGTGTATTAAACCCTTATATCATCTCATTTTATTGCCTTATGTAATACTTACTGTTTAAGGATATTTTTCTCAACGAAGGTCTAAAATCGCTGGGGGAAGTAAAATATCATCTGATAATAAATAAATAAATAAATAAAAATCAAATTTTACACAGCAATACACAAATGGGTAATATATAATTTAAAGAAGCTTCTAAGCTGTGAAGGATGTGGCAAATCAGATTTTCCCTGTTAGTAGTACACCCTGGTAAGACCTAAATTATAATATATATGGCAATTAACCAATGAGAAGCCTGCTTAGGCTGCTGGATCCATAACATCAAGGTTGCACATTATCAAAATTGTCAATTTGCATAATTCATGATATCACCATCTATAATAAATAAACAGGTTTGCGGTTGTCCGTGAAAGTCCAAATTTTACAAAGATCATTTTCAAAGCTTTAAGTGAATCAGGGTCCATCGAAACGGTTTTGCACTGATGGAAAATCTGCCTTTTATATTTTGTCTTCATCTGCAATTGCTTAAAGCGAAAATTGGTTTATACTGTCCGAAAATTTCAAAATGTCTTGAGTGTGAATAATTATGTCTCTGAAAACTTATGTCCGTGCTAAATAAGTCCTTGCCAATCATGTCGGAAAATTTATTTTGTAGATCAAGATTATACCTAATTTCATCTTGCAATCCCACCATATTATAATTAGGTTACACTATGATGGAAGTGCTTGCTGAAACTATGGATTAAGTTAAAGTGGTCCACGGACCAGACTGCCTAAATCCACTGGGTCCTGTCCCTGGGCCTATCCCTTACTTTTTTTACGGAATGCACATAAAATGCTCGGGGTTTCTTGGCTCTGGATTGCTTGAAATGACAGCTCAGTAATGCAGCACAGTGTAGCGTTTCTGCTTTCATAGGTCCGTTTTAAGCTATCAGGTGCTAGAAAAAAGCCAAATTTTTATATGCATACTGTAGATGTGGATTCTTAATGACTCCAATAAGCATGATGATGATGTACATTTAATGATCTTGATCTATAACTTGTAGTATTTAGAAGTACCATGTCAATTCAATCTCATGTTTCTGTTTGATGATATATTTTGTTAACACCTTTAATGTTAACCCCTACACCCCCGAGAATGAATTTTCAAATTTACCCCCTAAATCAACTTGTATTGGTCCGAATAAGAAAAGTCTGAAAGGTTTTTGTCTCAATGCTTTTGGTTTTCGAGATATCGCGAGGTCGATATATCGACCTCGGGGATTCAACAGGAAAATTGATCTATTTTCAAAATTTCGAAAATTGCTTGTTCATGAAAGTTTTTAAGCCCCATATGACACAGCCTTACATATTAAAACAACTGAGGAGAATAATTCTAGTTTTTAGTGTCTCAGTTATACAGAAGAGGTCAGTTATACTAAGGAGGTCAATATATCGACCTCGGGAGTTTCACTAGGTGAGATAACAAAGTTGGTCATATCAGCCAATTTGCCTGTGAAATAAATAGAATTAACTTCTTATTGGACTAAGAAGTCAACGTGAAAACTCTCTACCTGCTCTGTCTT
>JH153938.1:28747-49861 GCA_000226015.1 Mnemiopsis leidyi | reverse complement strand
CGAATTCCGTCCGTAACGAAATAACATTCGTCAATATGGCCCCATATATATATATATAGGTAACATGTTACCTATATACATCACCTCAATACGTTACCCTAGCATTACTAGCTTTATTGTCAGAAGATATAGTTGATGGCAGGGAATTTCTGGAAATCTTCACACTATGGACAGTGGATAATATCAGAAGAAAGAGTCTTGGAAGGACATGAGAGAGATTCCAAATCTTTATCTGTTGATGATGTTAAAAAACTTCACATTTTCTTTGCAAATTTCATCCAGGTACTCTGACTGTCTGATTCATAATTCATATGACCAGAATTATCCCTATCGTATAACTTTATCTAACATGATGTTATGTACGATCTAAGCTGTCCTGTTATGGGAGAATTTCAGAATATTATTTCAGAATTTCAGATTTTTTATCTAGTACCATATTATAATGTTAAAACGTTCAACATGAAATCGCAGTAAGTAGTGACTAACTCACAGTGACTAGTGAGACTAGTATTAATAGGCGAACTATTCCAGGCTCTTGGAGAGACAAATAAGTTGAGACAACAAGTAATAGCAACTGCGACTGTGTACTTCAAGAGATTCTACATCCTGAACTCCTTCAAAAGTATAGATCCCTTTCTCATGGCTCCGACCTGCATATTTCTCGCTTCTAAGGTTGTTTTTAGGACCATTTTTCTCATCATTATTTCTCTGTGCAGCAAAAAGAAAGTGTGGTAAAGGAAAGTGCTGTGAATCAAATGTTTTGTCTGCAAAAGATAATAATATCGCAATCTATGGTTATTTCATCCCTGTCGTTGAAACACTAAAACAAAAGACCTAACATTCCAAGTTAGGCTACACACTGTGTAACGCTCATGTTGCCATGACAACCTGACAATATATGTATCTCTCAGGTGGAAGAATGTGGACCTATACCAATACAGAGGCTGATAACTGTGTGTTCCTCTCTTATTAAGAGCAAGTTTAACTTTGCCATGACTAACGACTTTTTATACAGGTCAGTGTATGTACACACTTAATGTACATACATTTTACATACAATGTACATACATTTTACATACAATATACATGCAATGTAAGGTTTGCGGAAGCTAGTTGCTTTCAAGACTATACAGGAACTTAAAGCATCCCATTGGGCATCAATTCCACGTCTTATTTTTGTATTCTAAGAGGATATTAAGAAACCATATAAAGAAAATTTTTCCGAGAATAAGGAAATTTTTGGAAATTTCTATTGTACAATTTAGGCTTTGCCGTTTTACATTAAATCATGTTAAAAATTTGCTCAAACTTTATTGAAACATCCGTTAATAAACTGTAAAATTCCATGAACGTTGACTTTGCCGCAGTTGTGCAAAGTTGCAAGTCCCAAAATTTTATTTTTCATTTTACCTAACTTTGAAAATTATGAAAACTTGCGCACACTACTCCGAAATGTCAACGCTCTCGAAACTTTGCACACAATTTTTGAGCCAAATGTTAACATGAAGACAAAGTATTGTTAGAAACAAAATAGGTCCTCTTAGAATAAAAATATGCTGTGCAATCGATGCTCAATAGGGTGCTTTAAATTCTTGTATAGACAAATCGACCGGAAAAATTGTTACATCTCCCTGTTAACCTATGTACAGTGAAAACTCTATTTACCAGGCCCAGTAAATCTAGGGACACGGTAAATAAGGGTACGGTAGATAGAGGTTTTGCTGTATTGAGAAATATCGGGGGAAAGGGAGAAGGCCCGGTAAATCGATAGAAACGGTAAATAAGGGTACGGTAGATAGAGGTTTTACTGTATTATTGTTATCAATGCTTTACTGTACTACAACTACAGACCACAACACGTGTTGGAATGCGAGTTCTACCTCCTCGAGATGATGGACTGTTGTCTGATAGTTCACCAGCCCTACAGACCCCTCACCACCTACTCCGAGTCTCTAGGTCCCGAGGTCAGTTGGAGAAGCATAGTGGCGACCTGCCGCTGCAGTGTTGAATTTGTTTGCCGCAGTGTTGGACTTAATCAAAATTCGAAAAACAGGGTACAAGTGCAAGTTTCAGTGATCAATGATATAAATATAAATGACTTCCTAGATACTAGAAATAAGAGTTTTCACGACACCCCCTCTCTCTACAAGGTTCTGAACACAGCGTGGCACATAATTAACGACACGTTACGCTGCGATGTGATCCTCACACACCCACCCTATTTGATAGCACTGTCCGCTCTACACATGTCTTCTGTCATACATAACAATGAGAACGCAATGAAATGGTTCTCTGAGCTAACTATCAGGTTGGATATTGCTACCACAGTTTAGTTTTAAAGTTGAATTGAAGTGGACCAGGGCTCGTTTTGATGGATGTTGCATGGTTTTCCTTTTTAAACTATCATCAGTTAGACTTCTTTATTTTCCTAGAATATGGTGACTCGAACTTTGTACTTTTCTTTTCTTCATGAATCATTTTGTTTCAGTATTGAGAAGATAACGCAGGTATCGCAACAAATTATACAACTTTATGAACTGTGGCGAGGTTTTGATGAGAAGAAAGAAATTCCTGGTAAGAAATGTCATTGTTAGCCTCTATTGTTGACAGTATCGAACATAATCAGTAGTCAATGACTAAACGCGGTTCTTTGACATAAATGATAAGATGACGACTGGACTTGGGACCAGTTCACAGTACATTACATTAATGCCCTCTGAATACAATCCGCTAGCTAAAAATGTTAATATTAGGTAAAACGAACTGAATATCAAATAAAAAGAACTGTAAGAGCTAAAAGAATGAATGACGTGCCATGCTAGAACACATGCTCAGAAGTTCAATTCACTCCAAATTTTCCCCAAATATTAAAATTAGTAGCTGATAGCTCGACCCAAAAGTATAACAACACAACCCCCCCCCCTCCTAAAAGTATAACAACACCAGGTATCCTGTTCCGCATGCCACGCCCCAGAATGTCCCACTCCGGCAGTCTGTCTGGCTCCAGATGTTCAACTCCCAGTGGGATGAGATGACCCTGGACTCATCTTAGTAATTACTAATTAGTTGATTACTTAATTAATGAGTTATCAATTTAAAGGGTTCATGTATTCGAGTGTGATCCAGCTTGTTTGCCCAGTGCCCCGTTGTTTTAAGCGTTGCTGCATGAAGAGATGACCCTGGACTCATCTTAGTAATTACTAATTAGTTGATAACTTAATTAGTTGATTACTTAATTAATGAGTTATCAATTTAAAGGATACATGTATTTGGTTATTTGGGTGTGATCCAGCTTGTTTGCCCTGTTTTTTTCGAGCTTTGCTGTATTGATATTGCAATTAGCATAAATCCGGGTCGTTTCATCCAAGCAACATGAAACCAGATAGGTTTCGGAAAACATGATTATACAAATAAATAAATCAGATTTATTCAAAGTGTATCTATTATCTTGAATCAGAAGTCCTTAAAGCATCTAGACCTTTATTGAAGTTTATTTTCGATATTTTACGATGATTCTGAAATAGTTAAATGGAGTAGAAGGCCTCTTTAGTTAGCTCCTCGGTTAACCTCTTCAGTTAGCTTACCTTTGTTGATTTCAGCAGTCGTTGCACATCTTTTGTAAAGTTGAATACTGAATTTAAACTATGGTGATGTTTTATATCAGCTTGAGTTGAAGAATTCTCAGTTATATTGTCGGCTAGGGGATTCCGTTTAATTAATGTATTTCAGGATATTATTGCTTGCAAAGTGATTCATTGTCTAAGATTTTAACGCTTTACATAATTTCAAATGGTTTACTAATCTTAAATTATGTTTCAATGTATGTCACCAGAATCAAAATAAAAAATTTAAAACCAGTTTGCTGGAAGATTCGTTTTCTTCTTTACTCGATCGATTCTCCTAAAAAGTTTAGAAGATTGTCGTCCTTCGAAGTTTCTAGGTTAAGCCTCAATGCAAATGGTCAAGGTTTATAATAAAGTTCATTGCATAGTCGTTGATATACGTGAAAGTAACGACAATTATCTATTCCAGAGTATGTCTGAGAGTGATCCAGACCAGTCCTGGTACGATATAACACTTGAGGAAGAGCTGGAAAAAGAAAGAAAGAGTAGTCTCTCACCTTCAGTTAATGTTTCTTCCTCCAACCACATCTTCTCAAGCGATTTAAGGCGGGGTTTTCCTGTCTTATCTCCCCTAAAAGAAGCGGACAGATCTCTAGAGATAAGAGAAGAGATGCCATCAAGAGAAGAAATGCAAGATGACAAAGAACTATCCTTCAGAACACCCAAAAAACACAGGCTTGGTCCGCGCGCTTCACTACGTCACACACCACATCATGAGACGACCTCCACTAGTAGCGACAACATGGCAGCAGCTGTGTCACCCTCACCTAACCGCAGAGTAAAACTGGAAATAGTTGACGCCTTCCCAGTTTCTAGAAACGTTAAGAGTAGACTAGGTCCCCGTGCTGCCAGCAGACACTCCACCACACCTGAACAGACCGGGAACAAGAGGTACTTAGCGCGGGACTCTCCGCTCCGCGACACCGATCACAAGGACAAGCGTCACCGGGTGGGGACACCCACGCGGAACAAAGAAACCCCACCACGTGATAAGGGGGCACGTGGCAAACACGTGTTTACAACTCCGGAACCTGCCAGAAACATGCGAAGAAATAACCGTGGAAAGTTCAAAACCCCAAACTCGGATTCCAGGATATATTCGAAGAAGAATCAGAGCACCAGGGAACACTTGGCAGGAACTGGAAAGGATTTGTTTGGAAACACCCGAAAACGGGGGAACAGTGAGTGTTCTAAAGAAAACGATGAACCGTTGAAAACTCTAACGGAGGAACAAATTGCTAAACGTGAAAAACAAGTTATGTACGGTAAAGTGACTGATGGGTATCAAAACTACAAGTCAATTGTTCCCAAGAACATGCGGCATATCAGGGACCCGATGACGCCCCAGAAAGACTACCCGTACAGTAAGCGCTGTTGGGACGGTCTGGTTCGCAGTTGGAGGCGCAAACTTCACGAGTGGGATGAACCAGGTGTGGCGCTGAACCTTCGTGGAGCATACACCAAAAACAACAAGGATTTGAAGGACAGCGGTTTGATCAACGAAGCTGGAGAAGTTGTCATGTTTATTCCGTCAGAATCTTCTCAAAAAACTGTGGAGGAATTTACCGAGACGCCGCAAGATCCAGTTCCTCCACCAGCTGACCCTCTAAAATGGGATATTCCTAACTTTGTGTTCCCGGCTGAGGATGACGTGAGAAGTCAGGATAGCGACTATACTCGGTTGCTTGGCAACAAGGACGATTTCCCTGACGAATCAGACGAATCAGATCAATCATATCGTCTCTCTCAGGACAGCAACCTGGGTGCGGCACTGTCTCAGGACGATGAGATGATGGACTGCGAGGGTAATGAAGAGATGGAGCTAGGGAAATGGGGGATCCAGGTTGCTAATTATTGAATTATCTGTTTAAGTTGGTATCTGATATCGGTCAGACCTTGTTGTTTTTGATAAACTGAATCTATTGTTTCATCACCAATTTATATAAGACTTTGTCAGATCGGGACAAATGAACATTATAGGTCAAACTTCTGCATTTATATTGATTATTTGACTGTGTTTAAGTTGTTTGAAGTATATTATAAATATCTGTGTCTACGTAGGGATATGTTTCAATTTATCAGTTAAAGAGTTATCACGTATTAAAAAATTTAGTTATTGATCACATATTATGTTTGTCACTGGCATGGACCTCCTAAAACTTTTACGAGGACTTAAATCTTGGTCAAAAATTTTTGCCACAGTTATATGGATCTAGACTTGTAATAAACGTTAAAAGCAGTCAAACTTCATAACTTAATTTTGTATTCAGATTGTATCAAAATATCCGAAATTTTCGAGAATTTTAAGTATTCATATGCCGCACCAAATTTTTTGGATTATGTAGAGAGTATCGTTTAGAGAGTTTTTCTGAAAGACGTCAAGATTTAAACGTTTCCTCTAACACAAAACATTAAATATCAAAAATCCGGCCTTGTAAATCTTTATATATTTATCCGTTAAATTTATTCCAACTTTGTGTCAATGCAATATGTCTTAACTTGATTAGTTTTCACGTTAAGTCAAGTCTAACCTTTACTGATCAGTGTCCAATTAAAAAATTAGCTAGACTTATCTCATCTAAAGAAAGTGAAGTTACACTTTTGCCTGTCAAAACTTCAGAGAATAAGACAATCGCACCAGAAGTTTTTGAAGCTTTTCAGTCAACAGTCAATAATGAGTTGTACAATACGAGTTTCAACGACACTTTTCAATAATTTGAATCTTTTTTAATTAATTATAGAATTATTTGTTCCAAGGTTATGTTTTTAAAGTTTTTGATTTATATTATAAGAAACGTACATTTCAATTTATACTAAATACAATTTAATTATACAATTTGGTTATTACGATTTCTTGTTCACTGTATTGCCTGTTTGCATCCATCGCTACAGATCGAATTTAATTTGCTGGCTGTCTGAATAAATCATACAACCAAATTGGCGAGATGTTCAACCTAAAGAAATTAGCTGAACATTACCATAAGCCATTCGTTACTAAAATTTAGCGTGTCTAAATAAAAACTCAATGAGTTTCTTCAGATTAGCCATGTTCTCAATGATGTGTCCTCTATTCTGCATTAAACGTAAGTAGTCTTTTATTTCTTAAAGTTCGGCCGTCGATTTAATTTTCTTTCTTGTTTGATTAAAATTTTACATGTTTATTCTATAACTTAGGTTAAAATTCATCCTGAAAAAGGAAGTACTTCACGTCTTCGAACCTAAATGCAGCTTTCTGCTATCACTTAGCATTAATTTAGTGATCTGACAAAAAACCGGGATAAAACTGGGATAAAAGAGTTTCCTATTACTCTAAAAGCCAAAAAACGCTCAATGGTTTCACAACTGTCAAATATAATGTCACCATTATAATGTGTGTAGCATTATAATGGTTCATTATAATACTTTCTCTACTGAATGTCTCCGAAGTTTGAGAGTATTCTAGAATATTCGTTATTCGATTTTCGTTTGTGTTCCGGCTACAGAGAACGCGGAGTTACTACGACGTTGGGCGATGGGATCTACTGACTGTTCTTCAGGATGATATATATTGTCTCAACTTGTAACACAGAATCATATTGAGATAACAGCCTTGCCATTGATTAATATTCATAACTTTCTGAACAAATTTCTGAACAAATATTTGAGCTTTAGCAAATTTGAAAATAAAGTTAGGCAAGATTGCTTACGCAACTAAATTAATTCATTTCAGAGTTCACTCTGATTATCTGGAGTTACACGCACATTTTCCAGGACGTTGGCGGTAAAGACGACTGTTTGCTCCTGCTTAATGGACTGGCCTACCTGTTTCGAGAGGATTCTACTGCAGACTTTGCTGACTTTCACTTTTCATTTGAACTTTGTGTTACTCGTTTTATTGGGGGACATTTGTAGTCCTATCATTCCTAATTGCTGGATTTAATGTTAACATTTTATAAATCGCCAGACGCCCTCGCCTTCCTTGAAAGGTCGAAAGGACGCTGTGGCAACTTATTGTGCGCATTTTCGACATCTAAAGATTACTTTACGGCGCGCGCGAAAAGTGTTTCTACGTCTCGCGTCACTCCTGTTACTCGTGCTCCATTGCACCGTAATATATTTTATTTTCGAGCTGGAATTAACAAAATACCGGGAACTAGCAGATATTTTCTGCTCGAGTAAGCTGTAAGCGTCTTCGAAACAAGTCTTACAAGAAGTATAGCACTGTTATTATGCAATTTTTTGGTCAACTTCAGCCTTATAGCGACATTTCTGCTTCTTGGCTGGATAACAAGGCGTGGTCAGAATTGAGTCGCGCCTCGCATTGTGTCGTATATCGAAACTTTTAAACTTGCCAGTAGTTCAAGTAACCCCGTTAATCACGTGTTCAACTACAACGATCAGCTTGTCACGTGACTGCGCAGGATCTCTGTTCACATAGCTCAGATTTCCTTGCTCTATCTATTTCCTCACTCTGTCTAACTTGAAACTTCTGATCCCAGGACATGTTGTAGAGCTAAGTCATGCAAGCAGGGACTGGAGTTCGTCCTCACTTCAGCTGTACAGTCTGTCACACTGTTTACGATGGCCTGTTCGAGTTCAAGCATCATCTGGAGAGCCAGGAACATGAACTAGCCTACGGAATCCGGCTTAGAAACAGCATGGTTTGTTGTTTTATAGATTTTATGGTTGTATTGATAGATTTTATACTGAACAAATATTTTACAAATGTGAGATGAAGAATCCGTGATTTTGTATCCAAATTGTATCCACTTTGTATCCATATGACGGAATTGTGATTGTGCTTTTTGGCCATAATAATGCTTGAAAGTTTGTTCTTTAATCTGGGGTAACCGTGAGAATCTGATAAGACTCCAACAAAGGAAGCATGTAGTTAATTATTGGTTTCGATGTACCACATCATAATCAGAATGTTTTCAAATTTTGAATTTGATAATATAAATCATGAATAAAAAAGTCGCGTATCCGATTCTTTACTTTTCTCCTCTTACTGTAACGGGTGAAGGTCGCGCATTTCAGATTTCCTCTGTTAGTATCCTGCTAATATTTACATGATGTTTCCTTGCAGGTAGGCTCCTACTTCTGCAACTGCTGTCACATCTGTGTCAACACTCTTCTAATCTGGAAAAGTCACATTATGGGGACCAAGCACATGAAAATAGCCTGTCAGTCCTTTTAGATCGTACTTGTTTGCAATTTTCGAAATAGTAGCAGTTATTTTTGAGAAAGATAGTTGAATTGCTGAATAAGTCCTTTCTTTGCATTTTAACAAAAGAAAGACAGTCACAACACTCTACTGTGTACTGAAGTAATCAACACTCCAGGTGCATTCTCCATGGCCTACTCTAACTTTGATTTCGACAAGCCAGCAAAGATAAAAGATGTGGGTGTGTTAGATCAGAACGTGGTTGTCCCGGACTCCCTACAACGTTCTAACGGTCGACCGAGTACTCTGGTATGTAGTTCAGTTTCATTCAATCATTCAAGATCTCTTGAGAGACACCATTCATTGTACATTCCAAACATCCAGGGAATGTCAATATTTTGACTTGATTATACCTTACACACCCCCAGGTACGACCCCTGGATTCCGACACTATAGTTATAGGAGTAACGGACATGCAGTACAACGGACCGGGACTTTACCACTGTGACCTTTGTGATGAGCCATTCAACGAGGGCAACAAGGCTCAGCACCTTGGATCAACACGGCATCGCTGTAATGTGAGTGTTACCTAATCTTTACACAAATTTTCTTTTAAATGTAGAGTGCAGGAATCGTTTCTTGTTTTTTTTGTCAAAATCCGGCTTTATAATACTTAATCTCTTACTTTCGTGTGCCTCTGCCTCTGTATTTCCAACTAAGTGGTTAATGCAAGATGTGTCCGGAAGAGTAAGAAATCCGGCAAAGATCAAGATGAAATTTTAGGTTTTCCGGCGCTGGGACATGGCTCTGTACGAAGAGGCAATGTCGGTTAAAGAAGTGGGAAAGCCTGAATTTACTGCGAGATGTGAGTCTATAGCTTCGGAGATCTTTCCCGTGGAACAGCAAGTTCTTAGTTCGGTCAGTTAGTTTCTGTATTCTGTTTTGAATTTTATATTGTATCCTCTGTTTTGTACAACCTGTCAAAATTATTTTCTGTTCTTTTTTGACTTGAGAAGCGTACACCTTAATCTCGACGCTGAACAAGATGTCTCCTATTGCAGGACAAGAAGCTGCTTTACGAACGGATCATGGGAACCAACCAAATTTTAGATGACCAATACTACGTTGAAGAGCTGGCACGCGGTGGAGCCGTTCCAAAAGGGGACAGCAGACAGAGCCCTTACGATTCCCAGGTTTGCATCTAAGCAGGTTCACAAGGATGTATAAAGATTTGGATCTCTAAACTACTCTATAAACTACTCTAAGTGACTATAAACTACTCTAAGTTCTAGCTGCTCATATTTTTTAAACTATTTCAACACTACAAATTAAAGGTTTATTGAGGCTCTAGATGTAATTAACACTACAAATTAAATGTTTATTGAGGCTCTAGATTTAATTACCAAAGAATTCAAGCCATGATTATCTGTGTGCACCCCTTCTTAGTCATAACCACCATCATGAGCTACCAATCTTGCTTGGAGTCTTTCGTTTTGCGATCTTATTTGACAGTTGTCGCAGTGTGACCGTCGGTTCTCCAAAACTGCCACAATATCCAACAATCTGAAGACATTAAGAGTATGTCCGCAATGTCTTTAGACTGGCTAGAAAGTATTCGTAACAATACTCCCGATGAAATAATCACGGTTTTTATTCACTTCCCTCAGGGCCCCCGTGGATCCAGAGACTACGACAGACAAGTCCAACAAGACCGATACAGACCTCCTGATGACAACCCCGCCCGATCTCGTTACCATGACAACCAGTACTCCAGAGATGGGTACCCTGAAAACCGTCCCCCACAAGGAAGACAGGGACAGAGGGAGGCAGGGAGGCAACGTGGTGGCAGGGGCAGGCGTGCCCAGGACCAGGATGATCACTTTTATCCGAGGTAGGTTGTCTTGCTGACTTTGTGGGAGGGGAGGAGGGCTGTTGCTCTGCCTATTACGGTGACCGTCGTCCTGCCCCAGAACATCGTGTGCCAGAGATTTTGCCCCAGTGACGACGTGCCCCGCACCCTCTGGCCCCACTGACCCCCTGCCCAAGTACACTTTGCCACAGTGATAATGACCCAGTGTCGTCGTGCCCTACTGACCCCCTGCCCCAGTACACTATTCCCCAGAGATCATGACCCAGTGACGTCGTGCCCCACAACCTCGGGCCCTGGGGCATTATCCTTGGGGCATAGTGTACTGGGGCAGGGGTCAGTGGGGCACAAGGTTGTGGGGCGAGGCGACACTGGGGCTCGATGTGTTTATACTTTGGTGAAGCAGTAGACTGTACCATTGCAATCAATCCAACTGATATTATATAGTAATATTATATTAATTAATCCTCATACTCGATGATGAATTTCACCCCCAGAAATCAAGGAAGATATCAAGATTATCCCCGGGGATATAACAACCAACCTCCTCAGACTCCCAGACAAGTGAGAAAATTGAAAATCTAATTCGTGCAACGTAGCCATCTCGCTCCATATCAAGTTGGAACTGGCACTTTTCATTGCTTTAAAAACGGTCTGAATCTAGTTGAGAATTGAGATATAGAATTTCCATACGCATCTTATATCCTCTAAATAATCAACATTAGGTAGCTGTAGACTCAGATATCAAGTGTGACCTCGCGATGGAAAGTGTCCGGGTTCTCCTGCAAAACCTCAACATATTCGTCTCTGAGACCAGGAGCACCCCCTTCACTCGGGTAGAAATTCTCAAAGCCCAGATTTTGTATGAAGAGGTGGGTACAATTGAAAATGTTTTACGATAATTTGAAAATCTTACCTAATAGTTTTTGCCTTGATTCCCTTATTAGGGTCTAAACATAGCGCATCTGATCTTTTATTTCCATTTTAGTTTCTAATGATGGCGTATCTGATCAATTATTTCCATTTCAGGTTCTAAAGATGGCGTATCCCGATACCCAAAAAGCTCATGCTGACGAGAACTACATCACTGTATTCCACAATGGGAGATTGACACTGAAAAGAAAGGAAGAGCCCGTGAAGAAAGCAGTTCCTCCCGTAAAGGTGGAGGAGCGGGCAGCTGTGGTAGAACCAAAACCGCCTGAACCTCTCCGACTGGCAGAGGAACCATCCACTTCAGACAGGTCTAATCGATCTTCTAGCAAAGAAAGGCGACCAGCAGATCGATCTTCCAGCAAAGAAAGACGACCAGCAGATCGATCTTCCAGCAAAGAAAGACAGCCTGCAGACCGTTGTTCCAGCAAAGAAAGACGACCAGCAGATCGATCTTCCAGCAAAGAAAGACGAATTGCAGACCGTTCTTCCAGCAGGGAAAGACGACCATTAGACCGTTCGTCCAGCAGAGAATTCAGTGATAGACGTCCCCCTCCATCCCGCCATGGTCAACCAGGTCCACACGGAGTGCCGTCAATCCCACATCAGTCTGTTGGGCCCATGTTCGATCCATGGGGCCGTCCCATTATGATGCACCCTGGTGACGTACACAGGATTCCGTTCTATCCACCCACTGACTTCTACGGCCACGGCGGGTACCCCCGACCTGACGAAGTTTCAAGAGATTCCAGAGACAGACCAGGTTCTCCAAGAAGAATATCTTCTCCGCCACCAGCCAGAAAGAGAACGCCACCACCAGGCTTGGATAATAGTCGAGATCAGAAGAAACCACGCTCTAAAACTCCTGAGAGAGTTGTAACGCTTAAGGAGGGGTCCCCTATCAAAAGTAGACCTAGAAGTAAATCACCCAGGAGAACCCCAGGAAGGAGGTCCCCCGGTAGACGATCCCCTCGAAAATCGCCTCCTCGCAGTTCGAGAAAATCACCAAGTAGACGGTCGCCGGGACGAAAGTCCTCGTCCCGCCGACCGTCACCTCCTAGACGACAGTCGCCTAGGAGACAGTCACCTAGGAGACAGTCACCTAGGAGACGATCTCCTACTACACGGAAATCACCCTCTCGTAGAGGACGGTCTCCTCCGACCAGGAGGTCCAACGAGAAGCAGGAGGACGGGGACGGAACTTTGTTTTTTAGACGAGGGAGCTTATGCAGAACTTCTTGAATCTTTGGGGTGAGGGACTCGTTAGAGAGCTTATGCAGAACTTCTTGAATCTTTGGGGTGAGGGACTCGTTACTCGTTAGAGAGCTTATGCAGAACATCTTGAATCTTTGGGGTGATGGACTCGTTACTCGTTAGGGAGCTTATGCAGAACTTCTTGAATCTTTGGGGTGAGGGACTCGTTACTCGTTAGGGAGCTCATGCAAAACTTCTTGAATCTTTGGGATGAGGGACTTGTTAGAGAGCTTATGCAGAACTTCTTGAATCTTTGGGATGAGGGACTCGTTACTCGTTAGAGAGCTCATGCAGAACTTCTTGAATCTTTGGGATGAGGGACTCATTAGGGAAGTTTTAAAACAAGGACAAGCTCGAAGTGTATGCATACACATTACACATGTATGTAGTTGTATGTACTTAATACACACAAGGTGTGTACAATATAAGGATGTAAATCTGAAGAGTGAGTACTAGACACTGATAGAGGATGGACTGATAGTGAAAATGGACGATAGAGGTTGTTGGAATTTGTGGTGTTTGAGTGTCGCTTTTAGAAATATTACAGCATGTTTTTGTTGACTCATTTTAGCTGGTTTTATTAAGACGTTTCTCAGTTTAACTCAGGAAAAAATTTAAATGGTTCTCCGGTCTCCGGATTCGACCATTTGTTCTAAATAAGTAAATATTTGGAGTTGTTGTTACATTGATTCTTCAGTAAATTGTAACTACACTTATTCATCAATCAATCCTAAAAGTGCATTTACTTTCGACATTTTAGACGAGATTTTCGTAAACTGGTTCTTAAATTAACGCGCTCGATTGCTCGGAATAGACCAAAAAGAGCGCAGTTATGCAGCACAGTGCTGCGTGTTCTATTGTAATCGCTCCTTTTCGAGCAATCGAGCGCCAACTTTTTATGTACTGTAGTTCTATAGTTATCACCATAAAAACAGTACAAAAAAATAATTAGCATTCTCAGTCATAAAATATGTACCTAGAAACTGAAGTCCGATATGTATGTATATATTTATGAAATTACCTTTAACTGTAATTGAACTTGTAACTGTGACTGTAACTCCAACTGTATCTGTAACAGTAATTGTATCTGTGACTGCATCTGTACGTAAATCATCACATGCATAGCTACAAATGACGATGTGAAACTATGGAGTGTTTGGTTATTGGCTGCTCTGGCGCCGGCAAGTCTACTCTTCTTAACAGGTAGATATGAATAGGAAATTGTAATTTTACTTCGATACCTTGTCCCCCATTTTAATCGCAGTTCTAAACCTAAGGAAAAATAGTTTTTTAGCCGGAAAAAAACTGGTGCGATTTACGATGTGGTCTAGTAATTTACAAACAGAAATTTGAGGAGTGACTTGATTTGAATCTGTTAAAAACATTTTGACCAGAAAAGTATAGAAACGTCAGATAACCCATATAAAAACTATTATAGTGTGTTTCAGACTGAGCAGTGAAGAATCGTTACCTAATGTCATACTGCCAGTCCTAACTCCCACAGTCGGCAGCAATGTGAAGGATATTTCTTTTTCCAAACGGAAGTGTATACGTTTAAGAGAGGTTAGTTTACAGGACACTTTCATTGTGTCGTTTTTGAGGCAATGAAACGAGCAAAAATTATTATTCAAATAATTTCCTCATCTTTAGCTACTTGACATGATACTCAATAGATTTGTTGTATTTGTAGTTTTGAAATAGTTTGTTAGAAGGAAAGGTTTGTTGTTTTCGAATTGAGGATTTTTTTGATTAACGTACCCACAAATTTTGCAACGTACAAAATGTACGATGTACCCAAAAATTTTACAAGCAATCATATCGAGCGATAGTGACACGTGACATGGCTTCTCACTGGTCACCTAGCCTCGTCTGACTTCTCCCTTCATGGTTACACTGTCAAATCCCAGGTTAGGTTACCATGGTTACACTGTCAAATCCCAGGTTAGGTAACCATGGTTACACTGTCATATCCCAGGTTAGAGTACCATGGTTACACTGTCATATCCCAGGTTAGAGTACCATGGTTACACTGTCATATCCCAGGTTAGGTTACCATGGTTACACTGTCAAATCCCAGGTTAGGTTACCATGGTTACACTGTAATATCCCAGGTTAGGTTACCATGGTTACACTTGGCTGCGGCTTTGTCAACAAGTGCTAGGCAAGAAGGCGGGCCGCAGCACTCTTGTTGTGGACATTATGGGGACCTCACCACCTTGGTCCCGGGAAGCATTTCTTGGATCTGTAAGCAACATGACGATGATGACTTGGATCCAGATTCTGTCCTGTTCTGATGTCAAAGATTTACTCATTGCTTTAGACCCTTTTGTGGACCCAGTGACGTTCTGCTAAAGACTGGTTTGTGTTTGGGTTAGCTCAGAGGGATGACGTCCTTTGAGGCACTTAAAGACTTTTGATGGTTCCTATCTTCTTGAAGATAATACCCCAATTGACCCTTACGTCAAACTCAGTGTCCTTTTCGGAGTCTAGCTAGGATCCCTTCCTAGTGGTTAAATACTTGATGGAGAGTTATTCCCGTATGCATGCTTAACTTCTTGTTATTGGCACTTGGCTGCGGCTTTGTCAACAAGTGCTAGGCAAGAAGGCGGGCCGCAGCACTCTTGTTGTGGACATTATGGGGACCTCACCACCTTGGTCCCGGGAAGCATTTCTTGGATCTGTAAGCAACATGACGATGATGACTTGGATCCAGATTCTGTCCTGTTCTGATGTCAAAGATTTACTCACCATGGTTACACTGTCATATCCCAGGTTAGGTTACCATGGTTACACTGTCATATCCCAGGTTAGGTTACCATGGTTACACTGTCATATCCCAGGTTAGGTTACCATGGTTACACTGTCATATCCCAGGTTAGGTTATCATGGTTACACTGTCATACCCAGTTTAGGTTACCATGGTTACACTGTCATACCCAGTTTAGGTTACCATGGTTACACTGTCATACCCAGGTTAGGTTACCATGGTTACACTGTCATACCCAGGTTAGGTTACCATGGTTACACTGTCATATCCCAGGTTAGGTTACCATGGTTACACTGTCATATCCCTGGTTAGGTTACCATGGTTACACTGTCATATCCCAGGTTAGTGGGTCTCTACGTCAAACCTGGAGTCAGTACTTAGCAGAGTCCAAAACTGTTATTTTTCTCCTGGATATGACTAACAGAGTTCAGGTGAGACCGATGTCTTTAGGATGTTTAAACTTGAAGATTTTATTCAATGCGTATACTGATTTATAGTTTGTTTATTTATCTTGGCAGTGTTGCTTTTGTAGCTCTAACGGTTTAAGTTACACTTCTTGACTATTGACTTTCCTATCACACGGCATCTTACCATCACTTGCACTGTCGCGCCCTGCCCTGCACCTCTTTAAAAGTTGATATATTACAGCAGTACCTTTATAGTTGGACTAAGGGATAAAAACTTTAGTCTCGTGTTAAGACGTAATAAATATTAGATTCTTGTCATTCTTCCCTCTGAAAAAATCGCTGCACCATCTCAATCTCTATAAATTGTTTAAAACAAATTCCTCCCTTAGTTGAGCACAGGTCAAGTGGAGCTGCTGAAGCTGCTGAGTAATCCGGAAATAAAGGACGTGCCCGTCCTGCTTCTTCTCAACAAGACCAGGTCCCCTGTTTCTCTGGACATCTCCCTTGTCTACAACATATTCAACCTTGATCTTATCCTCAAGAACTCTGCCGCTGCTGTCAAGGTTTCTACATTGTTATTAAGTGTAATTATAATGACAAGGACTTATATAGGGGTTTTCGGTTAACAGCTTTGCAGATTATTTAAAATACTTTCAGTGCACAAAAAGAGGGGGGATTGACGCCTTCACCTAGATGACTATATTTATAATCTAATGTACTAATTTTCAGGTCCTGGAAGTTGATTTGTCTGAGCAAAGCAGCATCGAGAATATTTTATCTTGGATCAGGGAGAAATATAACGCAAAATGAAATCTTAACGTTACGAATCTTCTTGTTCAAACTACAATAACATGTTCAACATTTACGTAGTAACCAAACATTGGTGACTAAGTGACATCGGTAACTTAGCAACATTGTTAACTAAGTGTTATCTGCAACTGAGTGACATTAGTAACTTCTACTAGATGATATTTGTAACTGAGTGATATCTGTAACTAAGTGACATTGGTAACCTAGTGACATTGGTAACCAAGTGACATTGGTAACCAAGTGAAATTGGTAGCTAAGTGACATTGGTCAGTGATGGACATTGATAACTCAGTAACATTGGTAACTTTGCAGTTTGCAACATATTTAGTTAGTGAACGAGTTAGATATGTTAGCGTCAGAAAGAAGGATTTGTTGACTGATCATCAGATTATTTTTGTCATTGAGAAATCGCATCATTAAAATTACACTGATTTGTAATATTTCATACGCTTTCAAAGCGGTACCTGTGTTTTATAGATTTCAGGTTCGAGAGAGTTGAGATCTGTTCAAATCGAATATATCAGTCTGCGTTTTATTAAAGATCAGCATAAAATGGGTATTTGAATAGAAAGTGAAAGGATGTTTCAGGCATCCTTTCACTTGAATAAGAAGTGAAAGGATGTTTCAGGCTCAAGGACACAGCGTTGACAAAGAGGTAATATGGATCAGAATTTACTTAAAATATAGATAACTAAGAAAGCATTGAGATGCGATTGACCTGATGAAGTTAATGTTTTGTGATTTAAATTTAATTTATATAATTTTGGTAGTGATTTGGAATTTGCGTTCATGAATTATTAGTGTTTTGAATATGAATTTGTTTTTGACGGTGATCTTTGGATGGAACAAAATTTTTTGATCGCAAAATCCTAAAGATGATTGCATTTGTAATCCGAAATTTTGAAATGTTAGATGGGTGCCAGTGTCCTGATGGAATGTGATGATATAAAATCCTGCTGCTCATTATAGTTAAACTTGCAAGTTGCAGGTAATTATGATTCCAAGCCCCTCATTTTCGCTGTTAGCTCAGTACCTTGGTTTGAAAACGGTCCAGAATTCTGAAAGGGAGCTGGAGACTTATAGTGATAAATTGTTAATACAACCAATGAAAATTCTTTCATTTCTTTCATCCAGAAAACTTTGCATATCAATTACAACTCGTGAGGATTTAAAACAACACAGCTAATAACCAAAAATATGATCATCTTAAACCTTCTTGATAGAGTACATGCTGAATTAAAATAAATCTAAAGATCATTTTTTAATGACGGAAAAAGCATTAAGTTATCCCTGGCTTTTTCACGAAGTTTATGGCATAATCCCCCAGTTAGATAAAAATCATTTAGAGATTGCAGCCTGCTCCCCCAAAACAAGGGTTGTCGAGGAGACCCTCACAGTCACTGTCAGAGGAGCAAGACGCCTTCTCTTCAGATCCGGTAACGGTCAACCAGCACCAACTCTTGCAGTTGGAACAAAATCCGTCGTCAGGATGAGGACAATTTGCTCCTGCGATTTAAGGGGGTTTGATGAAAGTGCGAACCTCTGCATTGTCACCAATATTTGTTAGGTTACTTGGTTAGGCACTCAGTTACAGTTACACGTGCCAATACTGGTTACTTAGTTACCAGAATCGGGTATGTATTTCTATGAAAATCCAAGCTATTTAAGCTGTTATTATTGGAAAGCAAACCGTTGCATCCTTTCCAGCAGTAGCCGTTGTAACAGGACCAAGAGCAGGCAGTCTGGGTCTGGCACTGGTACGACCCTCCCCAAGCACAGGTCCCTGAATATCACGGTAAAATGAGTTATCAATTTATTTATTATTGGGTTTTATGATCATAATCCAAAATCACATTCTTTCACTTTAAGGCCAAATGTCATCCATCGGAAAGGAAAGTTGTATAGTACCATCGGTGTAACATGGGCACTTCATCATGATGGATAAGCCACGGCCAAAGTTCCTGTTTAAATTTTAAAGTGTTTAGAGTATTTATATCATCAACAAAATCAACATGACAACTACAAGTTTACAAATTTTGGATTTCCCCTTCGAGTTGGACTTTACACTTTACCTTCACATCCGTCACTCCTTGAGCACTGTCTTGTTTCTCGACCGCTCCCATCACATTCACGACCTCCATCAGCGGGAGCAGGGTTGGAACATGTCCGGTCCCGGGTTTGGGATCCTGTTCCACACGATGTGGAACAGTCCGACCAGTCACTGTAGGATGTCCATCCACCGTCCACTGTTAATGTTTCAGTTTTTAAAATGGAAGTCGGAAATTAGAAATTTGTCCATCCATCTTGTACTTGTAGTTGTACATATGTTGTAGTTGTAGTTGAATTTGTAGTTAAGTCTGGTCTATAGGAGGACAGTTTACTTTTAAATCAAAGAAAGTGAAATTTATTGGATAAAAAATTTTTTCAAGTGAATAATGAAACCAGGTTTAGTGCATTTTTTGGTGAAAGCGTTCGTCAGTTTGGAAATTTTCTTTTCCATTTTCTTGCAGCTCCCTCCTTTGCCGTCAACCATCGTGCTCAGTGCCAGAACCAGGATTACTTTCAATAACATTGCTTGAATTCTTCTAGAAAATACCAAATAGTCAGTAAATTGATTTAAGCATTAGCAAGAGTTGTCCAATTACATTTACAGTTAATTTGATAGTAATATAAGTAATAGCGATAAAACTCCCTTACTTGAGTGAAAAGAAACTAACTGAAAATAAAATGCTCCCAGTGTCCAAGAAGGGGCCCCAGACTAAATGAATTAGTTGTTAGGGGAAACTGACATCTTTTCCTGATGAAGAAAGCAGGACCTGCATTCAAGTGCGACGCTCATGGAGCAATGACTTTACTTTAACCTATCAAATATAGATAAGCAGCTCATGAACTAAGTTCTAGTTAGTAATAGTTAGTTACTCCAGATTTATGATCACTAGTTTATATCACCTGCACTCGCCTGAGTAGCTCAGCTATAGTGGAACTAAAACTACAGCTCAAGATATCATGAATGTTGTCCATATAACTGCAAGAACTCCAGTTGAGTTACACATATTCATATTCGTACTGTTAATTGGAAGTGATTCCTGTGATTGCTGTGGGATGAAAACTATCTTAAGTTTTCTGATATATCTATATATGAGAGAAAACCACATAGAATTTTAACCATTTCTTTCACCCTAATAAACCTCATCTAAGGGCGACTGTTAAGTTTTTCTTGACTTTGTCTTTAGCAATTATTGCAGTCTAGAGTTTATTAGACTAATAGTATTATTCCTGGCAGTCTCTTGGAGACTGCCTTACTCCTATAAGTATAATGTTGAAGTTGAACATGACAGGTTGGGGTAGTTCTTAATGAATTAGAATAGTGTCACCTACCAGTACCAGGACAAATATATCTAAATCTTGTCGAGTCTCTCAGGAGTTAAAAGGGAAATTAGTTTGAAATTTCTTAACTGTAAACTCTTTTTGTAATTTCCAGAAGAAACTATTGCCACCAGAGTGGCCTGAGCTATATTTGGAGGTGTGAATTTTACCAGACAATTGTACCTCGTAGCAATGTGTTACGTTCAGGACCAAGTCACAAGTGTCGTCCGCGCTTTGTTTGTCGGGAAAAATTGTGTTAAGTTTAAGTTACGGATTACCTAGAAAATAATTTTCTGAAAAACACTGCGCTTGACAATTACTATTTTTACCGATAGTTGATAGGATACTCAGGTGTTGTGGTCACTTGTCATAATAAACTGGTACTACTATTTCATGAGAAAGTTTATTGCCATTGAATTTTCGATGAACCTGACAGTTAGTCAGAAATCTGGAATTAAGCCAGAAAATTACAACTTTTTACAATTATGTGTTAGTTAAGTATATTTACAGCTAAGTGTCATCAACGCTCTGTCTTAATCTTATTGTTAAGTTTTGACGAGATTATATCCGTCTACCGTTCTATTTCTAACGAAACGATAGGGATGCGAGTCGGGTAACACCTCGACAAGTTAAATTAACTTGTTAATTACCTAGTGCTGCGACAAGTTTAGTTTTGGTTGGATATTTTTACCTTCTCAGTTAGTGTTTCGTCCTTTTATTCTGGCTTCTACGGAATAGATAGTTGCCATTCTAACCTATTTGCACTCTCCTTCTGGCCCCAACTTCCTGCCTCTATTTCCGTCACTGCTCCTATTCTCCTCCCTGCTCCTACTCTCCTCTCTCCTTACTCTCCTCTCTGCTCCTTCGTTCCTCCCTGCCCCTACTTTCCTCCCTGCCCCTACTCTCCTCCATGCCCCTACTTTCCTCACTGCTCCTACTTTCCTCAC
>JH153936.1:152232-168854 GCA_000226015.1 Mnemiopsis leidyi | reverse complement strand
TCAGGATGAAATTGAGACTTTTAAAGATTGCGATTTTAAAATATCTATAAGTTATTGTTGAAAATTTCAGATATCACATCTTTTTACCGATAAGATGTTACTTCAAATCTTGCCAATTCATGAAAATCTTTGTACTGAGTCATTTCTCAAAATGGCTTATCGAGCATCGTGATTGGAGAGCGGGTTTAGGCCGGGCGTGCGTATGGCGTGATCATCACAATTTGTCGCCATTAACCTTTGGTATCTAGAACTTCCAAAGATTCGCCAGATTGGTTCAAAGAATTTAATTGATTTTGGTTCTAGTTCTGTTGATCAGTTGAATAGTTGAATTGCTCTAGTAGTTAACATCCTGATTTTACATGAATTTTGGTATATCCATGATTAAGTAGCAAAGTTTTCTGGCTAAGGTTTTAATTTTTCCATAAACTTTTCATCAATTCTTAATAATCTTTCTCAATAAGGAAACGCTCTAGCCTCCTAGCTGAGGTCATTCAAAATTCAGAAATAAGGCTAAATTTCAGACAATTGTATAAATTTTAGATAATTGTATAAGTTGCTATTTTTGAATGAGGTGATCTTTTCACTTATAGCAAGTTGAAACTTTAAAATTGAAGTTCAATTACTGTTATCGTAATGAGCCACGATGCGATGAGGTTACCCAATTAACATTTAATCATATTCAGGTAATACTGTAAGGTAGTGAAATTATGGAATGAGCGGGAGGTTCCGTTTTTAGTATTCAAGCTGCATTTTGAGTAGGTAGTTCACCCTAGATTTCAGACAGTTCGACTAGACTTGACAAGATAAAGAGCATTCCTTACTTTTTAAATCGCCTTTATTGCTCAAAAGCACAGAAGCACAGAGGACGTAAATTTTTCAGGCGATGAATATGAGAGCCGTAACATTATTTCCGTTATTTGCGGTTGGCACATTGTGATTGTCACATTACAAAACCACCATGGTGTAGTTAAACATGGAATTATAGATGTTAAATCACAGATGTGTTGCAGCAGCAGTTTATTGTATCTAGGGAGTAGGGATTATTCATGTATGAAGTTATCGCCAACTCACCTCTTTATTTCTGCTTTCATGTTTTTAAACCGGTTAGCTACGGACACAACTTCCTTTAGTGCATTGAGCTCACTTTTAATCTGAAGTAGAAGTTTGTAGTCAAAATGGCAGGAATACCAGATCTGACGATTCATCAATTTAATATATTTAGTTAATATATTGCAGTATTTCCGTACTTATAACACACTATTTTAAAAGAAATCTGAAAAAGAATTCTGCTATAGAATAAAAAGAGGAAGGCAATCCATATTCTATAATTCTTAACCACCTCTTGAGGCACAATACACCACGTGTACTTCAGTCTCTGAATAGCACTGAATGTAAGTCCTGCCACCACCTGAAATGTATGAAAAGAAAACTTAAAATTTGTCCACCTTTAAATGTACAAAATTCCATGCTGTTCCGACTTTTTGTTATTGAAGTACAACTGTTGAAGAGTTTTAGTTTAGATCAAGTCCTCTCTGTCCTTGAAAAGCTACAAGTACAACAATAGGTAATGGAATACTTTAATGAGTGATTACACGTCGCAGCCACATTCTTTGGACAAATGTAGATTTGCAATTTGCACTTTCTAACCATTGACTACAACAATTCTACAATTAAATTCCTACAATGCAGTCATTATTTATTCGATGTAGATGGACATTGGACATTGAGCCAATGTTTGGCCAGAAGCCCAGCTAATCTGGAGCGATTCTCGAACACACCGTACCACATGCACATCTCAATTATAAAGAGGGAGCAAGTCGTTATACCAAACATGGTATTTGAGACTGGGTATAATAACTTAATAAGAATTGAGCGCTACTCGAGCTGGTGGACCCATTAACGTCATACTTCTTAAGGCCCCACCACTTATTCCTTTTAGCGGGCCCCTCATTCTCATAAGACACACTCAAGTGTAGACTCACACCCACGTCAGCTGTGGACAAAAATAGAATGTAGAGTTTTTGACTGAAGAGAATAAAAATCGTGCACATCTCGATCTTTGTATTAGATCTGGCAATATTGCAATGGCTCACACACTTTCACATCTTAAAAAAGTCGTGATGGGGGCCTTGGAAGTAAATTTGTTATGAAGTCATTAAGTCATTAGGGCGTTACATTAGGTTTCATGAGCATTTAGAACAATATTGTACACTAAGCAGCACACTCAGAGTAGCAATGACATATTCCATGTAAACTTTGAACTAAGTACCTGCAGGAGGCTGGCGAAGTTGTTGTACTTCTTACACAGGGTCGCCACGTTTATCCACCGTGTTATGGTCTTGGCGCGCGTGCTCGCCGTCTCCCCTGACAACACCTCGCTCGCTACCATGTTGGACATCTTGTCACACCGTTGCATTATCGAGCAGATGTGGGGTGCACGCTCTTTGTCCTTCACCCAAGATTTGTCCAGGAACTCACTGAAATAAAGAATAATCATGGACGGGAAATATAAAATAAAGCGCTAGCTGATACACTAAAAGTTCATGTTCATGTTCATTCAACAGAATTTACGGTCCCAGACGTCATGGTCCAGGTGACAGGGAAAACATTCAGTCCAGGTCAAACATTCAGTCCAGGTCAAACACTCAGTCCAGTTTAAACACTCAGTCCAGGTCAAACACTCAGTCCAGGTCAAACACTCAGTCCAGTTCAAACAAACAGTCCAGTTTAAACACTCAGTCCAGGTCAATGGAACCGACATACGATAAAGCAGTGCGCTGTACCGAGTGAATTCAATTTTGCCGATTCCGCCACCTGTGTTCTAAAATGAGACTTCGGCAAATAGGTCATTTCTCTAATGTCAAAATTTCTCATTTGTCAAAATTTCGCGGGTCGCTAAAGACTTGAAGACCAACTTTACATTTTTACCATGGTAGAGAACCTGTTTAAATACCACTCATGATGCATGCTTTCTTTCATGATGCTCTTCATTTCAAGCTAAGGAGCTGTTCAAGATGACGAGCAGTTTTATCTTTCATAAATGAGTAAATGCAATCAGTAATTACGGTCTGTAGTACCCAGCACAGCGTGCTCATCCTGCCAGATCTACCGACACCCCCACCAGCAGTACAAGTACAGCTATTATGGGTAAAGAGCGACAGACAGAGCCTGTTTTAGTGGTGTATTTGTACCAATTTTAGGTGTTAAAAGCAACGTGGACTTGGCCTTGGTGTGGCTGGGAAAGCAAGTACGCAAGAAAACTTTTACTCCGTTTAAGCGTTAAATTCCGTTGTTTATGTATTATTGTGGACTGTGGTTGTTGTACTTTGGAAACCTCTTTTAAGGAGCTTTACTTTTTGCCTCAGTGCTCACTCTATGTGCCTCGGGAGCGATAGCTTGTACGTAAGTTTGATACTATATTGATATTGGTTTATCCAAGGAAGAGCCAGCATCATGATCAATTTGGCATTCAGTTTTTTATTGTGCAAGCACCAAGACATCTGAAATGTGTAATATGAAGCCAGAACAAGTAAAGAGTCATAGTGCATCGACTAATCGGCTATCCGCTGAATAAAATCACAGGATCCAATTAGGTTCCATTCGTATATTACATAAGAACATTTTGACTCATTGAGCTTTATTTCACTGTTTTACAGTGAATGGTTAGAATGGATGAGCAACTTTAATATCCAACCTCGTTATAATATACCTATATCTCTCTCAAATCTCATATGGGGTACCGAGTATCTCAATTTTAATCACTAGAATGCCGGTAAGTACTGCAACTTACTTTGGAGCGATCTCAGTGAGGGCCCAATGTTCCAGGATGGTCAGCTGTTGAGCCATCACCTCGCAGTCCACGGCAAGGTTGGACAAGCAACTGTAATCTCCACTCTTGTTGAAATAGTGGTTGTATATCTCTCCAATAGGATAGGCTGCACTCGAGGCTTCTTGTAAAGCTAACGATCTAAGTGGGTAGATCAGTTTAGATAATATATATAACTTAGTAATTAATCAATTTATCGATGATGGACGTCGGAATTATTTGGAAGCACTCGGAAGTTGCGACAGGGCTTGGCCAATGACAAGCAAGATGCGACCAATCAATTATAAGAAACGCTGTCACGTGATAGAAACAGTTTCCAGCTCCTCCCCATAAATTTAGACGCCTATAATCCTAAGCTAAAGAATTTGATAATTGACTCATACGTATAGGTCTTCCAAATCTTTGTCTTCCAACCTGTGTATTATATTGACTGCTTTTCTGCCACACTGAGTCATATTGGACTCGTTACAAGCCACCTGGTCTAGAAACATCATGAGACGCTGATGCAAGGACGGGTCTGATACGAAATCCTGAAAAGTCGAGTTTGGGGACCATACACTATACAATAGATTACATTTAAAGTGACATAAAATTCTCTTATAAACGTCGGGTGACCTAATCTTTATTTTTTTAATTCAAAACATTATGCATAAGAAAGTTAAGTATAATTTGTGCATCAAAAGTAGAATTGGTACCTGATAATATTTGGAGATCCAACTCTTGATCACATTAAATACTCTCATTGCCACTTCGCTGTAATACTTGGCTGCCATAAAAACAGACTCCGACCTGTGGGTTAACGGTTTTAAACGTGAGCATCTAATTGGAAAGATTTTTGATTTGAAAGTTCTTTGCGGACAATATGAGAAATTCTTTGCGTTTTGCAGTTCAAGAGTATTAAAATTATTCTGAAATTTCAATCCTATTTAACGTGCCAATCTGTTTAAAAACCTTTTTCGTGAAACACGTGCAATAAAAAAACACGTGCAAGAAAAGAAATACTTCTAATAAAACACGTGCAATAAAATAACGTCAGCAATCACGTGACACTTGCCCAATGGAAGTGAGGGAGTGACGAGGAGGTGGCGAATGTTTCTCGAAGATGTTGTTCTTTGGCAAGTAGGACGGGCTTTCTGGTACTCCGTTGTCTGGTAACTGAACGCACTGGATTACAACTTAGTTTCATTTTGATGTGTTGATATTTAAATTTATCAAATATTCCATCAGTATAATCATCATATTTGCACAGCTAATTACTTCTTCTGGTTACAGAATCCCCTCCAAATTATAGTACGTTTTTTGGTTTATATAATTTACTATGTCACAGTCTCGAATCTTAGTTAGACCGTACTTATTTTGATTAGTCACTTATCTTGATGAGTTCTACCTTTGCTAGAGCATCGTAGTAGGTGTTGATGATGTAACCCAGGACCGTGTGGCCGTCAGTAAAACATCTGTACGTCAATAGGAACGTGTTCTGAAATCAAGGACGTTCCATGATAAAGCAGCATTCCGACTTTCTATCTAGCTATAATTGGGGCACCAACATTATAGTTCGCTCGTTGGTATAATAAATTGATTGAAAACAATTAATCTGATAACTGATTAGGCCAAAAGAGAAAATTAAGGGGTGTAATAGACGCGGTAAATCGTTAACTCAATGTTGTACTTTCAGTCGGTACCCCGAGTCTCACCGTGTGAACTAAGTAACGATGTTGCGGCGGTAACCAACCCAGACAAGACACTTGTCCTAAAATTTATAGACCTCGAGACCGTCCTAAAACGGAAAGAGATAGAAACATGGAAATTCCAAGTTTTTTTAATCTCATGGAGGTCGTTGTATGTAATTGTATTGAGCCATGACAAAATTCGATTTGAGGGACCTTCGGGACCTTTAAGGCCCTTAAATGAAAATTGTAAATTTTGAGCTAGAAGAATAATTAGACCAGCATTTTGACGTGAATTAATGAATTAATTTTTTTAAATTTTGATATAGGACGGACCCAACGTCAATATGGTTTCGTCACCGAGTGTTGAATTAGGTATAGCCAAAACGGTCATAAATGATAATTCACAAATACTCGTTCGAATCCGATGGCGACAGTCTCGACGCACAAAATCCTTAGTTTGACCCCAAATGACCTCAAATACGCCAAAAATAATCCAACAAATATTGAAAGTCCTGTTTCTTGTCTTGCTAGAGACACGCTTTTGCGTATTGCGACTAAAATAGATTAAGCTAAAGGAAACACTTACCAAATACTCAACGCCAAGAAATCGGGCATCCATGAGCCGTTCTAGTAGCTTATCTAAGCTAGCATATCTGACCTGAAATAGACACACCGTTAAAATTGAGACATTAGATAATACTCCAGGAAATAGACACGCCGTTACAAGTGTGACATTAGACAATATCCCTGGAAATACATACACCGTCTTAAACGAATGAAAAAATTAACTGTCTAATTTATCTAAAATCACCGAGTCAAGTATCTATCCGGAATCAAATTAATATGAAGAATTTCAACCTTGTCTGCAATGACTTATCGATAGCCATTAACGTTTTGGGGGCGGATATTTCATTGTCCCAACGTGGATAGATACTAAACATCTGGTCAAGCAACCATGTCAGCGTATACTTTACATTGTATTTTTTCAGTTAGTTGGTCGTGATAATATTTGTAGCTTTTAGTCTACGAGCAGATAAAAAGGCGAAAAGCACTTAGATAGCCAGAACGTGACTATAACTTTACTATTTCAAAATATCTTTATTAACGTCATTAACAATGAGCACTACTTAGCTTTCCCTAGTTTAAATGTTAAGAAAGTATTTAATGCTCAATGCGATTATCTGTTATCACAATATATATCTAAGCATCTTGACAGCCATTTCTGACGATAGCTCACCTTATTTAACCGCTCAAGTATATAGGCCATAGGGCAACGTGACTCTTAACAATTCTAATAGTTATAAGCTGATGTTACGGGAAAAACTAACGCATTTCTATCGGATTATCGGCAGTGATACTATTGTAGAGTTTCGACTATCATGATTTTTTTAATCTTTTTTCTGGCATCTTCTGTTTTGTCATCTGCCAGATTAAATGTTTTTGTGTTCATTGCAGCCCGAAAAAAAATTAACATCCGAAGTACAATAGATCCATATCCTTTTACATAGGACAATGTGCTTATAAAATACAATGTACACGTAGCCAGTGGAAATGCTAGAGGTTTCCAGAATCCCCCTGGACAATGTTCGATTTTCATTCGTAAATTGTCTCATACAATTATATATACATTATATCTATAATAAAGTATTATATCACAGTTTTAACTAGCAATGCAATTTTTATCTCATAACAAAACCAGCCATAATCTTCATGCCAGTCAATAAACTTGTGTCACACGATCATTTACACGATCATTCGCGTTCTACTTGAAACATATGCACGTGACAACCTAATATTATTAGTCAGGTTATAAAACCAGCGATCTTAAAGTCTTCATTGGTTTACATGTTTACAGGTTTTCACGTATCATTCGCCTGCTTTCGATAAATCATCAATGAAATTAGGCCGGTATTTAAACTGTTTATCGTGGTTCGGATTAACAGGGCTTTATGGAACCGATTCGTTTTCTTGTACAAAAATCTGTTTTCTAATATCTTTTGTTTAGACCGCAGCTTTTTGTTTGTTCACTTCATTGGTAAATTTCGTTAACATGAGGGTTCTGGGATAAACCAACTTTGGGGGGGGGGATGTTCACCCCGAGTAAACGAAAAAACAGTAAGACCAAAAAGCAAGCTAATGTACCGATTTTGTAAGTAGAATGTTTTTTCTGACTTGTTTTGATTTTTGTTTGCTATCTGAAACTTAAATACGACTGAAAACAAATTTACAGATCAAATAGAATAATTCGACAATAACTAAGAACCGAAACATTAAAACAGGCTATTACAATCATTTGCAAATTATGCAAAATATTTAGATTAAGAAGGTAAAACATTAGATATGTGTCAATTTATAACTCCTTGCTAAAAGTAAAGTTATTTATTCCAAATGATATAAATCTCATTACACAACAAACAATTAACTTCCCATTCAAGATGTAGCCATCCCAACCAAATACCAAAAAAATGAAAATCCACCGATTTTGGTTTAGAGACTGTTTTTTGGTGGGTAATCCCCCCCCCCTCGAAACTTTTCTTTGCAAAATTTATTAAACACTGTTAACATGGTTTGTCATTATATTATTGCGTTAGCTGCAGTGCATCTATTAAAGCATTATTTAAAATTATTTACTGAGGATGTTTTAGAAGAATCTTAATTCTTATTGAACAGGATAACGCTGGTAGACTTACGATGGCATTCAACAGAACAAAAGCACCAACAGAGGGGGCTATGTTACACTTAGAATTTCTAAAGTTTGTGTCGGGTATAGGCTACCGAACATTCCAACAACAGGACCGATACATCTTAAATATCATCGTGGTTTGTATAGCGATTAGCGTGATCTTTATCATCTTCCTCAACTCCTTCGTCGTACATTATTACTGGGACAGGTTATCTAGTCGCATCCCGTTCCTTTTCACGCTCGTGGCTTTCGGTGATCTCGGAATGGGAATTTCCGGAGTTCTTAACATATTCTCCTTGCTGACGTACCAACAAGTCGAACTTCCTGAAGATAAACCAAGTTATGTTGATCCTCACTTTGAGAGAGTGTTGATGATCAACTATGCTTGGTCCAACGTGGCGGTCAAGGTCTCCGTCTTTGTGAATGTCATTCTTGCAGTGACCAGGGCGATGGCCATTGTAAACCCATTCAGGAGATTTAATAGGAGCGTGATCACGCAGCTTCTAGTTTCGTATCTTCTGTTATGGGTGCTCATTGTCGGGGGAGAGATCTACTTCACGAGGCTTTCCATAGATAAAAGCTGGCAAAAGTTTCTCAGAGAAAGCAACAGTCCTTTGCAAACTTTCAATTCCAAAATGTTCATGCATGCTTGGTACTTCCTTTTCACCACGGTTCCTGGCTATATGCTTTCTCTGGACGGAATAGGACAGATCGAGCAGAAAATGTATTGTGAAAACCCATACAACTGCTCCTTCCACTTCTGTTACGACCCTCCGGCGGGGGCTGGTTTTGACAACGAGGGGTGCGAGCAGTTCTTCGGTTTCTTCTGGTTGCTTGCACCAAACGTTCTGCCTGCACTTGTCGTCCTAGTCTGTCTTGTTCTGATCATCGCCACATTTTGGAAGAGAGTAGAGAGGTTGTCTAGTAAAGACAGGTCGGTAAACAACCGCTCTACAGTGTCAGTCATTCTCGTTTCTATCGTCTACATCATCTCCAACACCATCTCGTTCATCTTCGTGGTCGTCATGATCTACTCTCCCTTATTGAAGAGAGGAGAAGGGGTGGAGCGTTCAGGGTCACACATCACTGTTAGTGACCCTGGTCACGTGAGAGCGTTTTACTGGCTGATGTTCGTGTTTCAGAACGGTGTCCCGTTACTAAATTCCCTGCTGAATCCTGCTATCATCATTTTCAGAGGAACGACTTTGAGACAGAACTTTATGAAGCAGTTTTTGGGCGTGGCCGTCGATAGAACCCTTGAGGATAGTGTGCGCACATAAGGAGTCAGAGAGGACCAAGTCAGCAGACTCTTTAATGTTTTTTATCGCTTTGATGGACTTACGATACCAAGGAAATAAGGCGTGAAGACGAACGCATAAATTATTGCATTTAATTATTTGTCTAATTATTTAATATCATTTATTTAATTATCTTCTATTATTTCATTTAAGAATTTAGGCCTTCGAGCTATAATCTTGAGCAATTCTTGATTGAATAAGGCAAATTTAGTTGATTTCAGTGGCTGTTGAGACTGATTAATGCTGGCATTTAGTTGTTAAGAATATTAAAATAAGTTACTAAATACTCTCAGCACTATACAAACAATTTTAGATTCTCAAAAGATGATTTATGAATTGAACATTTCAAGAACCCAATCATGTTGACTGTTTCTTCGTCTCTTCGACCAAAACAAAAGCTACTTAATAGTTTATGTATAAAGATGTTAAAATTTTTTTGCACTATTTCATTACATAAAACTTAAATACCTTACAACTTACAAGACATATTTTTACTTTTATAGCGGACTAATTTGCGACGAACGAAATTTTGGCGGTCCGAAAATTAGCGACATTGAGCAAAAACCGTCAAATTCGGAAATCACAGAAAATAAGGGAATTTTTTTATCATTTTGTTTTGTTAAACAAAGGAAATTTCTAAAATTTGGTATCTTTTTTAATCAAATTGAGTGATAAGATGATTATTACTAATAATAAAAAAGATGATTGTTACTCAACCATCAATATGTCTTGTAAGGTACTCATTACTGGAGATCCAATAGAGAACGGTATTTTTGGGGAGGTGTCGCAAATTTTCGAAGATTTGAAACTGTATTTCTTAAATCGAATTGGCCCTGCTTTAGATCTCTAATTTCTCAGTATTCAAATACTCTCAAATAGTCAAATGGACTAAGATTCACCTCCAACTCTCCAAGAACAAATGTAGATGCAATACATTCTGAGAAACAATGTGTACAATTTGAGACATCTTCCCAGAATTCAGATCTCTATAGTTCTTGCTGTCAAGAAAATGCATCACATTTGAAGCTCAAAAACAATTTGATAAAGTTAAAGCATGCATTAAGTATTAACACCTTAGACGACGATCAAGCTTATTCAAAAACTTACTGTTTAAGTTTTCAAACAAGCTGTCCTAAAGTTTCAAAATAAGTTATGCTTTAACTTTTGCCCAATTTTTTCGTCTATGTAATTATAATTGTCATTGCTATTTCATTTTAATTGTGTTATGGATTGTTCTAAAATTTTATTTAAAATGTTTCTTGGCCTATTAATTGACCTTCTGTCTCTGGAAGCAATTTGACAAGTGAAACAACACACCTACATGTGTGTCGTTTTACTTGTCAAGTGGTTTTAAAATTTAGATACCACTTTATCGCAAATGTGCAGTGCAGAGGTGACAACCTTTCAATAATTATCCTCGATTTAATCATAAAAACGGTAATAACTTTCGTTCTTGTTATATTTTTTGATGAAAATTTCAGGAGTTCTTAACAACAAAAAAAGATGAAGCCTAAAAAGTTCAAAGATGATTCAAGCCATTTTGACGACTTTGTAATGTTAGCTTATTTTTGCATATCAGGCAAAAATGGCTCATCCCCACCTTTCCGAAATTCAATAGATCCTATGAGCAAGGAATCATGAACACATCCTGAAAGTTTCATCAAAAATAAAAAAACATTGATCAGAACCGAAGTTATGAGCAATTTGTATTTTCTGTTTATTTAGCATATTACCGTTCTAGGCTTCCCTCAACAATCATAACAAACCTAATTCCTTACTGTAGCTAGGGATAAAAGTACTGCGTTCTAAAATAGATGGAAAACTTCTTTACAGAGTTTTACTACGTGTACTAATTACCTTCATTCGTTGCTACACTAGTTTTTACCTTCAATCAATGAAATATTTGCATCCCCCAGACTGATGATATAGCACACTATCGAAAATATTTTTTGGAAATTACCACCTGCCTCACTTGTTGAGTCGCTTCAAGAGGCAGAAGAAAATGTCCATCTATCTGTTACATTAAGTCATGCGACTCTAAAACTACGCCCCTCTCATGAACTTATTATTTGTACGTGATGCTTTTTTATGTTCTTTAAGAATTAAAGTAAAATTTAAGAATTAAAGTAATATCGCGTAATAGACGTGCAAGAACTTCACAGTATAAAATCCGCCAAGTTAGGAGCTGAAATTAACAAATTAACAGTTACAGGAACCAACAAACCGGCAGAGAATGGTCCGTATCCAGGTGTTCCTCATAGCATATACTGGCAAACCGGACAGGTCTCAAGGCAGCTTCATAACACTCTGACCGGTCTTTGGGAATCCGCGCAATATATTTCACATTAGTGCCGCAGTTTGTGAAGATTATTTGGTAGTAATAATGCATCAATTAACAAGCATACTCTGAGAAGGTTGTAAGGAGTGAAATTATAAACGCAATTAAATGTAAGTTGACTAAAACAGAAAATTTTATTACATTTCAAGTCGGTACAATGTAACAATTGGGAGGTAGTATAAGGAGCCGACCGGTTCAGGGTTTTGGCTGCCGGACCGGAAATGGCCGGATATGGATCTTGTTTCCGGTTAGTTTTTTTGATCGAAACCGAATTTTTTACTGAAAATATGACACAGAAAAGACGGTAACTGATCATGGTTCATGGATGAACTGATATAACTTATCTATTAGTCTAAATGGTGCTATTGGTATAGGTATTTTATCTTAAACAATTGTTAAACAATTGACTTTATAATGAAGTAAAAACAAGAATAACTAACGATATAACTACAGTAAAACCTCGATTTACCGTGCCTCTATTTACCATGTCCCTCGATTTACCGGGCCTTCTCCCTTTCCCCCGATATTACTCAATACAGTAAAACCTCTATCTACTGTACTACTACTGTACTACCTCTATTTACCGTGTCCCTCGATTTACCAGGCCTTCTCCCTTTCCCCCGATATTACTCAATACAGTAAAACCTCTATATACTGTACTACTACTGTACTACCTCTATTTACCGTGTCCCTCGATATACCGGGCCTTCTCCCTTTCCCCCGCCTGGCCGGTAAATAGAGGGTTTACTGTATGTATATAAATAAACAGAGACTGCGTTTTGTTGTCTAAAATTTGCACAATTTCACAAGTCAAACATTTTCTACCATTGTAGGCTGTTAAGATTAAGACTAACTAATAAGCGACAAAATGTAAGAAGGGCCACACAGACGAGGTCTTCTGCTTCGACGTCATGATACAATACGTATTCAATAAACAAATATGATCCGAGACATGATTGCGAGTACTAATTAGAATTGGCTAACGAGTTGTACAGCTTAGGAAGATTTCGGCTCCCACGTTTGCAAGCAGAACAATCCATACGACAGCAGGCTTCTGTCACATGACTTCTGTATTTGATATGATATTGCGGGGTCACGTGACTACATGAGGGCCACGTGACCTCGCAGAGTAACAACTACATGAGTGCATTCCTTTGGTCCCAGTTAGTGGGACTGGTCCCAGTTAGTGGGACTGGTCCCAGTAAGTGGGACTGGTCTTACTAAACGTATTTCTTATCTTAAATATAGTTCTAAGATTTTGAATGATTACTTTAACTTATCTAGTGTAAATTTACAATTTTTTTATTTTTTTATTACTTTTTTAATTAATTTTTTTGCATTAAATTTTTATCATTTTTCCAACATTTATTTTTCGATTTAAAGATGATATTTTTTCCAATTTACAAAAAAATTAAAAAAAATTTTTCAACTTTTTTTCATTTTGTATTTTTTCGAAAACTTATATTTTTTTCAATTTTTGAAATATTTCTTCAAAAAATTATTTTTCAAATCTTATTTTCAATCTTTCTTCAAATATCAATATTTCTATTTAGAAAGTTAATTCACTTTTGATTTAAAAAATTGATTTCCGGTTAAAATCCGGCAAATTGTTTTGAAACTGGACCGGAACCGGATTTTGAAGCCAGATATCCGGCCGGAGCCGGATTCAGCCGGATATCCGGTCGGTTCCTAGGTAATATCAAAAATCATTTAGATCGATAGTCTAAAGCCATATCAAGTACAAGAATATAGCAGGTACTGGTAGGGAGGTTACAAATGACGATCATGTAAGTATACGTCATCCCTTATAAAAGTTAAAACCCTCCCTTTATTGCAGCGCAGTAGATCATGGTCACGTTGAAAGCTTTCAAGCAGTAAGATTACGTCTTGATCTATCAGGCGGGAGTACTATAATTAAGTATATCAAATCCTTAGTTACGTAAACACTACGATGATCAAAAGTTTGAGTGCAATTCAAAGGAAAAATTGTGAAAAAAGTTGCGAGTAGTACTGATTCAGAACCTTTAACTTTTCTTTTATTTGCAGAATACATCATTGTCATATACTACTAAAATATTAAAGGCAGGGATTTCAAGTATTGATGACTTATGATATTTTACTTTTAAGAGTCCTTTTGAATATCACTGGTTTAACATGGATTCAAGTTTTTCTACTTCAAGATTTTCATTATTGAGTCGTCTTGGAAGGATGGAGTTCAAATCTTTTAGATTCTGAATTCTTTTTGCTTTAGAGCTATATCTTGAATACAGTTATATTAAGTTTTTTAATCCAATATTTAGATGGCATTGTTCATTGTTGACCAATGAATTATATTAGATTTACGATGAGAAAATTTTCGTCTCATTTTTATAATTTCTATTCAATTCAACAGTTTTGCTGCATCTTACTTTAAGAAATCTAGAAGGCAAATTTTTAAGTTTAATAAAATTTCCTAGTAAAATTCCCGGTAAATTCATAGGTATTATGAGGGGAAGATCAGAGGCCAGATTAACCCGCCGGAGGACGGGTTATCTGCAAGTAGTTTTAAATTGAAAACAAGAAAGATATTTTTAGCGCAAAGTTTTATCGACCATCGATAATTAGTTATACCAGCTTTTAAGTTTACAAACAATTATGCCATAAAGCTGCATCCTCGGGAGATCGGAACACCTTGAAACATTAGACACGTGACGATTTTATCCTATATTCTTGTGGTACACCCATATCGCACAGTGACAAAAAAGTGCACTTCAGAGGTGTCGAGAACAGCAACAAACTTGAGATTAAAACAACTGAAGCAAGATACCTCAGCGCATACAAAGTGTCTTACAAGAATTGAAGCATTTGAACACCCCATTTCAATAGCCTAATATGGGCAAATTTGAAATTAGATATAAGATTATTAGATCGACTTTGCGACTCGTAGTTAAATAATTTCAGGCCTCCAATCAAAGAGTTTGCACATCAGAGCTGATTTCTTATGGTAACCATAAGTTTTTTTGGGCGGTTACAAAAGTGGAATAACCCCAAGGAACTACAGAAGGAAGAGGAGGACGGAAAGAAATGGAGCTCTGAAAACGGGACAGTTTTGTAATATACTTGACAGGTGTTCAAGGTATTTAACGTCGTCCAGTTGAAATCGAGAGTAGGTTATTAGAGTCGGACATGATGGGGGTAGATCATCCAGTGAGGAAATGCTATTACACTTTATATAAAACTAGATACTGCACTGCTATTACACATTGAATATAACTAGATACTGCACTGCTATTACACATTGAATAAAACTAGATACTGCACTGTTATTGGGCATTGTATAAAACTAGATACTGCACTGCTATTACACATTGAATAAAACTAGATACTGCACTGTTATTACACATTGAATAAAACTAGATACTGCACTGCTATTACACATTGAATAAAACTAGATAATGCACTCATATCACTAATTTCAGCGCGACAAATTTAATTCTAGACAAACCAAATATTTCATTTGTCATGCAATGCGGTGACGTGCATGGCTAATGTCTATGTACATAGCCAAAAAATTTTCATTTTGGTACCCTCTAGGTCTTTAGACTAATACGCCTTGATCTTGTATCATGAGCTGCGTGAGATTAAGATAAACGTCTGTGTAATATGTGCGTGTTTGTGTCTGTGTAATATGTGCGTGTTTGTGGGTGTGTGATATGTGCGTGTTTGTGGCTAATTGTGTACCTAATATTTGTGGGCGAAAACGCAAAGGGAACATGTAGCTGCGTTAAGAACGAGTATATCAGTGTTTAAGGTAAACCTAGGTACGGAAGGAGAGGTTTTAGTGCCCCAGCAATCTTGAAGGTGTTTCATTCTAAAGACGGATTCTACAACGGTCTTCGGCCACACTCTTTTGCGAATACTTTCGACGCTCTTTTGCTCAGACTTGACATTAAACATAGACAATAACAAGAATTGCGCTCGCTTAGTTAGGTCTCAGGCGGACACTAGATTTCCATCTCTCCAATTCTAAAGAAGCTTCTTTGATCTGCCCTCTGCTAGTGCTACAAACAGTTGGATTTTAGCAGCAGATATACCGTAATATAATCACCTGCCGTAAAGACTGCTGAAGGAATTCCACGGCAGCTACATTGAAAATACTGGCCGTGAAACTGAAACAATTTCACTGCAATTTGTGTGTCGTGTGATGATATTGGTACTGGCGACTGTAGATCCGTACTTGTCATGGTCCTTGGTTTGAAAAACTTTAACCGGCCTTGAAATCAAAGCTATTAATATCAACGGACGTGGATAATTTTGACGGTGCAGTCAAATCTAGTTTGACTAGATCTATTTTTGGATATAGGACTCTAGGTCGGGGGACTCTAGGTCGGGGGCTGCAAACCAGGGTGGACTCTAGGTCGGGAGATCCCCACAGGGTGGACTCTAGGTCGGGAGACCTAATTGCATGCAACGCTGAATAGATAGCATGCATGTCGCTTAGATCGAATTCATAGTTTGTGACAAAGAGTTACAAGAGGTCTGATGGTAACCAAAAATAATCAAAAGAATATAATCACACGCTAACTGTTACAAAATTATATAAACAAATTCACAACGACACAAGGGAAATTGCTGGGCTTATGGCTGATAGGCTTCTGTGGAGACGACACATCAATGCTCGGACTCTGAAGCCGCCATAAGTCAAGTCAAGTCAAGTCACAACTGAGAAAGCTCGTCAAGGAACTCCGTCACTCTGTTCTAGTAGAGGTGGTAGTTGCCGACGATCCTCTTCATAGCAGCATCCTTTCCAACCCATCTCTTCTTTCTG